>JAHTLZ010000074.1:4880755-4936102 GCA_023846285.1 Phrynocephalus versicolor | reverse complement strand
AGGAAGGAAGGAAGGAAGGAAGGAAGGAAGGAAGGAAGGAAGGAAGGGTGTAGTCATGAAGTGAGAGCAGTTCATACAGTTACAAGTGTGCCAATGACCTCAGCCAAGAGAACCAGTAAGGAGGACCCCTAATCCTACAGAAGCCTCAACAGCAACACCTTGGCTGACAAGGCAAGAGGGGGAAATGCCCATGCAGCTTCTTCTCCAGGACCATCTACCTTTCCGTCGCCACCTGTTTTTCTGCCCTTCCTTGTTGCCGCTCCTGTCGCCACCACCACAGCCGCCGCTGCTGCTACTGCTGCTGCCGCTGCCACTGCTACTGCCGCTGCTGCTGTTTTCTGAAGTGGGGGAATCGGACCGCCCATCGCTGCTCTCTTCCGAGCCTTCCGACAGCTCTTTCAGCCCATCTGGGACATCCTTCTGCAAACAGAAACACACCCATCCAGAGGCAGGAAAGCCTGCTCCACGTGTCGCTACCCAGCCCCTGCCTGTGGCTCTCAACCCAGGGGCAGCTGAAATTAGCGGCACCTGTGCCCGACCCAGCACTTAGTTCCGGGAGCTTCTGGTGGATGATTAGCTGTTGGGCTGGTTGTTTCAGGGGCTCAGGTCATCCCTCCCTCCAAGGCCTGCCTCTGTGCGATACCACAGAGATTCCCAACTTTGGGTAACCCAGGTCTTCTTAGACTACAACTCCCAGATGCCTTCACCACCAGCTGGGCTGGCCAGAGTTTTTGGGAGTTGCCATCCAAGAACAGCCCAAGATGAGGAACACCTGGTCCACAGAAGCCCAGGGCTGGACCACCCGACCTCCAAGGAATGGGCCCCTGCCGTGACTTCAGACAAGGCATTCAGCTCCTTCCTGGCCAAGGGTTCTGCTCTTTTTGGCCTCCCTCTGAAGACAATGCTTGCGAGACACCTCTGACTCCCAACACCACCACAACCCTTCTCTTTGCCCTCCACCCATGACTTCAGGTCTGCTTTCCACTGCCTTGTGGCCTTTCAAGAGGAATGATGGCTGGAGATTAACCCCAAAATTTCTGAACGATGCAAACCATCTCCTGCCACGAACACAAATGCTGGTCTTGTTTCCTTTTCACCTTCCACTTCAGATAAGAATTGTTGCCAATACCAGCTTAAGACCCCTACGTGCAGTTGCAAAGTTCATGCACCAGGTCTGTCAAGATCACTGACATTGACTTCCGACCAACGTGCCCTATAATTTTCCTCCCTGCTGCGCGGGGCTCTCTTCCATGTGTGCTTGTGCAACTCCCCCCCCCTTCCCACAAACACACACACACATATACAGACAGATCCCATCGCAACTGGAAGAAAAAGGTTTGTGACTGCGCAGCGCAGCTGCATGGAAGGATGCAAGAATAATCCCTGGCTCCCTCCTTGCCAGGCTGAGGCCACAGTTTTTGGAGGCTGTGCCAGGATCCAAGACCTGGACCCCCAAATCCCCATGACACGTGCCTGAAGGGGCTTTCTTAAGCTCTGCTGTGAAAGTACTTCTGAGCAACACTTTGCCCCACAAAACTCTCTGCTGCCGGCAGCCCGCGGCCCTAAAAATGGCCCCTTCTGAGTTGGACCAGGAAGCGGTGCTTACCTTCAGTGTGTAGACACCCATCCTTCCTGGGACCTTGTAGAAAATGCCCTCTTCCCCACGGGAGTTGGTGTGCAGCATCGCATTGAGGCAGGCGAGAGGAGACGTCCCGCTGAAAGGCCAAGGGGCAGGGTTAGCTTCCTGGCAGAGGAAGTGGCCAGCCCACTCCACGCACAGCAGAAGAAATGGGCCCCTCCAGCCAAAGGGCTTCCTCAATCAATTCTTTCACCCCTCCCAGTGGCTACGCAGCCAGGCTCAGTTTCGGAAGGGATCAGACCAGACGTTGTCAGGAGCACAGAAGCCGTGGGACTTCACAGGCCCAGAACAGCAGCACTGGACGGAGGAAGGCCAGAAGAGGATCTGCGCAGGATCCCACCTGAAAGCCTACTCCTTCCTAAGCTGGCATGGGAAGGGGGCATTCAGAGAAGAATTGACCAAGAAATGGAGAGGAAGGGTCTCTTTTCTTCAGTTCGCCGCTCCTAGTCTGCCACACCCAAAAACACACAGGGCAGGCCCCCAAAGAGGGAACCTCTGAGATGTCAACAACTCATCCGTCCATCTCTCCCTGTCTCCAGGCAGGCAGCTTCAGCCGAAAGGCCCTTGAAACGCCTCTTGGAAAAGCTGAAGAAACCGTGCTCCTTTGGACATGCTGACATCTGTGTAAGAGGCACCGGGCTTACAAGGGAGATGTTTTACGTGTAGGGTGATAAGCATTTTGAGCAAAACAGATACTTGTGACATTGATTCACAGCTGACTCAGGCGCAAGGATTCCTCAGCATTATTCGTGGTTCTTACCTCCTGGAGTGGAACGGGGCCCAAAGGAAGGCAAAGCAGAGACCAAGTTGGGTCCGGGGTGGGTGGATGGGTCGGTGGGTAGGAGGAAGGAAAAAAGAGAAAGACTCCCATCAGGAATTCAGCAAAGCAAAGCTTCCACCCATTTCCGGCCACCACCACGTCGCCCACAACTGACTGACTGGCCAAGGCAACTACAGCCAGAATTGGAATCCAACCCCCCCCCCGCCCCATTTCTCCCCCAGGTGCCCTGAAAGAGCAAGCACTGGCCCAGCTGAGGCAAACAGAGGGGTGGGTGGGCAGATGCAGAATCAAAGCCATCTCCCTGGGAGAGGCAAGGGTCTGGGTCTAGTCCCCAAAATGCCCCGCTTTGGAAGATGGGAGGAGGGCTTTCCCCAATACCCTATGAACCCCCTAAAATGTTGCCCCCCCAGGAGAATTACTGTTCCCCATATTTAGAATTTTTAAAAATAGATTATATGAAGATATGGTCTGATAGCATCAAATTATGATTATTTATTGGATTTCTATACTACGCCATCTGGCTACACGGCCACTCTGGGTGGTTTACAAAATACAGAATAAAACTGGAAAAATACACAATGTAAAGTAACATAACAAATAAGAAAAAAGAATACACATGACTAAATCTACATTAAAATAGCAAGCATATACTGTATTCAAAAAACAAAGATCGGCAGATGGCATAACAATGAAAGACCGGCTAATGGAAAGAATAATTAATGATCATAATTAGAATTTATGATCTGTATTCCATGAGAGCTGTGTGGATACTAGGTACTAGAGCCCTTGAGTGTCAAACCAAAATTCAGGAGAAGCAGATTTAATTCTTGGCTGGGGCAGGGGCTGAGGGTCAAACCATGCCTGAAATATCGTGCACACCCCTCAGAAACCCTACCAAGGTCTCTCCCTACGTCGGAATTCTGCACTTGGATGGCACAGAATGGTTACACATTCCCTAATAAGATCTCTGAGTTATAACACATTTTAAAATACAACATCACATTTCTTTTTCTGCCAATAATTTTAAAAAAAAGCTTTGACAATTAAAATCAAAACCAAAATCCAGTGTAAGGAACAGCCTTAAATAAATTCCAGGTGCATTGGTACTAAGGCGCAGAGCCTTTTAACACTGAAAGGGCTTTTTCTTTGCCCACCTTTCACTCTGAAGCATACCCGGAGAAGGAACGGCAGGGCCCTGCCTCTTTTTTTCTTTTTTTTTAAACCGGAATTCGTGCACTGGGTGAAACGCCAGCGTTTCACAGAACATCTCCTCAGGCTACATTTCTTCACCCATTACAACCACGGCTGCCAACCCAGGAAAGAAGGAAGCCCAGAGTCATCATCCTCATTTTATTCAGGCCTCCCACAGGGGAGAAGAGAGCCTGAGGATTCTGGAGGGAAAGAAGAGAAGTTTCTCGTAATGGAAGCATCAGAGGTTTGGGTTTTTTTGCCCTTGTTGGAAAGTGCTCTTCTCTCTCTCTGAAGTGCCAGAGCCAAGATATTTCTCCAGGACTGTCCAGGAGCTGCAGCTGGGAAGCCTCCCTTCGTTCGGCAGCAGCCCAGAAATTCCTTCTCTGCGTTCTCAACACGGTGTTCCTTTGAGCAAAACTGAGCAGAATGAAGAAAGTTCCTGCCACCCAAAACCCTGGCTCTGCCGTGGAAGGTCTTGGGAAAATGGATCCGGCTGCAGTACTTCATTTCACTGCTAAGGGAAATGATGGCCCGCAATACACTTTCCCAGCACAGAAAGAACTAACTTGCCCTTTCTGGGAGACAGGGCCCTTGGCCATGCTGGTAGAAAGCTCCAGGTGCAACCTCCCATCTCTTCCCTTCAAAAGGGCCTCGGGTAGCACAGCTTAATGGAAAAAAAATGTAACCGGGGGCATTCCACTGAAAATTTTCTTATCCCGAGGCATCGCCATTTCCAATAATTTATTTTTGTAACCTGAGTTTTTCGTAACCTGAAGTGTTTCTAATCTGGGGTACCACTGTACCTGGCCACATACAGAAGACAATGCTTTGAGGCACTTATGAAGGAGGCAGATGGTGGAAATACGATAACATGACACAGCACAACACACACACACACACAGCAGGACAATGGAGCCATGACAAGTTCTAACTGTGACAGCCAAGTGACTCAATTTAGCCTCACTTGATCTCTTTCAGGCCTTCTTTCTGGATGACATGAAGGATCTCCTTATGGCTCATCGGGGTGTTGGGGTTTTTCTCCAGGACCTGAAAAGAAAGCAGAGGTAAAGAGAAAAGATTAAAAACCATTACCTGACTTGGCTGGCGGCCCCGACCCCCTCCCGCAGTCCTGTCCGGCCGGCCTGACTTTCACCCGCCTGGCCCTTCGTCCCAGATTCCGTTCCCCATGGCAAAAGGTCAAGAGGGGTTGAGTGAGGCCTGGTGGGCTGGGTGCCTTTGTCTCCCATGGGTTACGTTAGAAGCCCAGCTTCTGCCATCTCATTCCTGCCCTCCGGCAGACTGAGGACAACTTCTTCTCTCTTTCTGTTTTGTTTTGCCTTCAGTGGGGAAACGGGGGAACTAGGGACAACAAATATCACTTACTGGCTAGGTGATACCCAAGGAAAAGCCTAAGAAGAGAACAGAATAAATACAATTTTGCTCAAGACCCTCTCTTGATTCAAACTACTGAATATTAAGCATGTGTTACTACAGTTATTATTTATAATACATGTTTAATTCTTTTTAAATATTTCTATACTTCCTGTTTTCAGCATCTAAATACAGTGTATCTGTAAAGATTCTTAGTCATCCAGGTGATTTTATCTGAGAGTTGAGTCACGCAGCTGGTTTCTGTTTCTTTAGAGACTGAAACATTTCACTGTTCATCCAAACACCATTGTTCATCTGATGAGCCTATTTCAGACCAGGGTGACAAGAGGTCAAAGCTGACTATAAGATGGAAGACTAACAGCTAGCTTTCCTTAGACCAGGGGTGCCCAAACTTTTTGTAAGGAGGGCCAGATTTGGTGGCTGAGAATGCGTCAGGGGCCGGTTGCTCCCTGACCCTGCCATCCCACTGCAAGCCCCACCCACTGACCCATAAGCCCCACCCACTGACCCCTTGCAACCCCACCTGCAGGAATGAAGGCGGGGACCAAGGGAGGGAGGGAGGGACGTGGAAACCAAGAGAGGAATGAAGGAAGGTGGGGAACAAGGAAGGGAGGAAGGTGGGGACCAAAGGAAGCACAGGGAGCCTGTTTAAAAAAACATGGGGTGAAGGAGGGGGAGGGTGGAGCGGGCCAGCCAGCCACGGGGCACTCAGAATGGCCTGATGGGCTGGATTTGGTCCCCCGGGCTGGACTTTGGGCAGGCCTGCCTTAGACTGACGAAGCTGTTTGGATGAGCAGCAAAACGTTTCAATCTCTCAAGAAAAAGAAGTCCAGTTTCTATTACTCAACTTCCAGCATCTAAATACTGTTTTATGATGTATTTTGGAGAGAAAGGTGGGTTAGAAATAAAGAAATACAACTGGACTTTTAAATTGCTTTTGGAATTCCTATTGATCCATTTTAAAATAATGTTGCTGCTTACTTTATTGAACATCACTACGGGAAGCTTGGAAGATAGAAACATCAACAAAGAAAGATTTTAAAGAGAGAGACGATGTCATTATCCCTGAAAGGTGACATACAATAGAACATCACCTGTTTCTGTGGATTGACCAGATGTCACAAGGACCCCCTGCCATCATCCTACATCTATGCAATGCATGATGGAATGTCATCCCATGCAACTGGCTGCTGATTATGGCGAAGGAGAAGAATACTGTGTGAAGCCATGTAACAGACATGATGCTTGGTCATTCATCCGCATGCAGTGGCTGAATCATTGCCCCAATCATTTCGGAAGCCCTTGGCGAAATCCCTGGGGCTGCATTGCCTGTAGGATGAAGGCCTGCAGGCCCACATCAGAGCACATGGGATCATTTCCCTGATCTCCTGGGGATCCCCTCCTGGACAAATACAATACAGTATTTCTGTATCCTGGAAAGACGTACAGATTTCTAAAATGGATCCACGCAGGCAGCTCAGTCCTGACTCCAGTGTAAACCCTGAACCATGCAAGAAGTAGATACACACTGAGGCTTCTCCTTTGGAAAGGAAGAGATAGACACACAGAAAAAGGATGTGACCATAGGCGCAGAACCCTCTCTTATGCCATGGCTCCACAGACGAGGCCATGGGGGGAGGTGATGGAGAAGCACAGGGAAGAAGGCTCAGCAAGATGCAGCTGGGAGTAGAAGCTAAGTCTAATTGATGTGCCCAACGTAAGAAGGAGGGGCACTTTCTGCTTCAGTGGAAAATGTATTCTGTCGGTTGTACTTGGGTCAGGCTCTGGTGGACAGATGTCTTGGAGACCATGTCCAATAGTGCCATTCCAAAATAACATGTTGCAACCCCCCCCAAACCGAAGCAGAGCAAACCATGTTAGCCACAGTTTTCAGGCATCAGACTGCAAAGAACAGTCTTGGAATCAAAGAGAGCCTTTGACAGAAAGAAAACGTTCCTACCCCTCTTTTTTCCATAATGGCAAAATGGATAAAAATTGCTTTCCACCAAGTGGTAGACAGAAAAACCCCAAGTGAAGAAGACTGGCTTCTCTGATGCCAGGATACCACCAGGGTCTCTTTCCACACAGCAGCATTTGCCAAAGTCATGGCTGGAAGAGGTGGCAAAGCAACCAAGTAACCTGAAATCCAAACCCCATTGTTTTCCCTAAGGGGACTTCCTTGGAGTACAAGAAGTTGGCAATACAGGAAGAAGGGGTAGAATGCCAAAAACAACTCAAGGGAATTCCCAGCATAGAGCAGAAAAACTATTACATTTGCCCCTCCGCTGGCTTTTAATCTCTTTGGATGCCAGGGTGCCACACCAAGAAACTTCTCTCTGGGTCTCACAAGGGTGTCAACTTGGAGCACAAAGAGAACGAGAAGCCCTTTTTTGAGGCCCCACTCTTGGCAGACAAATGCCACCAGCACCGCTTAATCAGAACATCCTTCTCATGCCAAGCAAGGAAGAAGATGCCAAGAGGTGGTGGGTTGCTGAAAGACCGCTGGATGCCCTCCTTGATTGACTGACTGCCCAGCCAGTTCTGCCAGGTCAGGCACCCAACAGTTTCTGATGGTCGGGGGAACTAAGGATGGCCCTTTCCTCCAAAGGTGCCTTCCCTTCAGCTAACCTGCTAACCCAACCAAGGAAGGCTAACTGGGTTCGGGCTTCTTCTCACAGCCTGCACAGGTGCTGAGCTTAAGGGAGGGAAAAGACACCCAAGGGCCTCGCGTACGAACTCTGCAAACAACGCACTGCCTTTGCAGGCAGAAAAGAAACCGCATCCTACCAGAGTACCAATGCAACCACAGGCACGTGCAGAACTGCCTCCAACGCTAGCAGGGCCTGGGTGATGCAACTCGTGGCCAGTGGTTTAGGTTTCAGCACTTTGGAAAGCTCCTCAGCACCCCCCTCCCCCCCCCCCCCCCCAAGCTAGGAAACTTGTGCTGGCCACCAGGCATGGAGCTGCAAGAATCATCAGCAGTTCTGCTCCTCCAGCACAGCCTTGGGTCTGAAGCCCCGAGCCACCGGGCAACGAGAGCCCCTTTTAAGGTGGCACTGGCATTTCCAGCACTGAGTGGCATACAGTATGTTGCACTACTCAATTACTTCTGTAATTCCCATGCATTTCTTGTATCTCCAATGGATGGAAGATTGTTTTATTATTATAATACAGTGCCCCCCCCGCCATTTTGTAGTTCAGGTACCGCGGTCCCACTACATTGCGGGACCACAGTACCTGCACCGCGCGGGGGGGGGGCTGCGCGGAGCGAACGCATCGCTCTCCGCGCCCCCCCAGTGCCTCCGAAAGGCCTCGCAGGCGCCCCGGAGGGCTGCGCAGAGGCCACCCCGGGCACCTCCGAGGCTTTTGGGACAGGCGCACGATCGTGCCCCCTGCCCCCAGCCCCCCCCCGCTTCCGCATATCGCAGATTTTCATGGATCGCGGGTGGGGTGGGTCCCTAACCCCTGCGATCGGCGGGGGATTACTGTAATATGTATAGCTACAAAAAGCAAAAAAGCAAATCAAAGTGTTCTGCTTATATTCTGTCCCACAGTGCTTAAAGCACGCTCTGGGTGGTTTACTGTTTATTTATGCAGGCTACACATTCACCCACCCACCCACAGCAAGCTGGGTTCCCATTTTACCGACCTCGGAAGGATGGAAGGCTGAGTCAGCCACAAGCCAGCTACCTGGGATTGAACCTCCAGGTTGAGAACATAGTTATAGCTGCAGTACAGCTGTTTAACCACTGTGACAGAAGGCTCTTACAATAATCTTTTTTTAAAAAAGAACAATCTTCCTAACAATTCCCATGGCACCCACCACCCACTCAGTGCTTATTTTTATTTATTTATTTATTAGATTTTTATACCATACCACCCTCGCTCAAAGGCTACTCTGGGAGGTTTACAACAGAAAGACGTAATCCATGCTTAAAAGCATTCCTTCCCATTTCTCTCCAGAAATACACTGACTCTTAGAATCATAGAAACATAGAATAGTGAAGTTCGAAGGGGCCCTGCAAGGCCATCAAGTCCAACCCCCCCCCCCCCCGGGCTCCAGGCAGGAAGACCAATCAAAGGAGATCCTCTCCCAACGTATACCCTTTTCCTTTTTGAAATGCGTGTACCAACAATTCATCCCATGGAAGGTGTTTGTAACTGAAAAAGAAAGGTAGTACAAATGGTGGATGAAGGACAGGGTCTTAGGAGACAGAACCATGACTGTCAGATGACATAACCAATTCTTGACCCTCCCTAAGAATTCTTCAGTGGGGGGGGAATAAGAAGCCTGTGATTGTCACAGCTGGCATTTATCCCAATAAAGGTTAATTATGGAATGAACTGAAACAATCTTATTTATTATATTTACACACCACATTCCTGCATTAAAACAGCGCTCAAGATGGCTTACAGAGCTTTTGAAAGAAATAAAAGCAGATAACGAAAACATTTAGCTAAAGCCTTTATGATATCGTACAAACCCACTGCACCGTACAACCCTAAACATCAACAAAACGGTATTAAAAAGCATGAGGATTAAAATGGCACAGACAGCTTAAGAACAACACAGCAGGGGAGGCAGACAGCCTGGGAAAGGGCGAGTGTACAAGAGGGTGGGGCACTCCTGGAAAATGCAGGGCCACCAAAATGCAAATATCTGTTCCTGCATCCACTGTGACCTGGCTGGAGGAGCTCCTGTAGAGTTTTCCCAAGCCCCACTGGAGGGGTTTCCCTTTCTGGAGTGGTGGAACTCTCTTGCTCCAAATGATTATTTAATCCACTGGTACTTTTAAGAGGCGTGTGTGTGTGTGTGTGTGTGTGTGTGTGTGTGTGTGTGTGTGTGTGTGTCTGTGTGTGTGTGTCTGTGTCTGTGTCTGTGTCTGTGTCTGTGTGTGTTGGTCTTTGTATCCCTACCAAGCGGAAGGCAGTGATGCCAGCAGAGAAAGAGGAAGGAAATTCCATCAAGCCACCGCCTCCTCCTCCTGTGAGCTTTCTGATGACTACCAACTCACAGCAGTATGACGGAATTGCTGTGTGGCAGATGCAGCTGTGCCCTCCTGGCCAGAATGGTGCCTAGGTGTAATTTCTGGAGATTTTGAAGCCATGGGAAAACAGTTTGGAGAAAAAGATTGGGTTTTAAATGTTTTGTTTTCTTAAAAGTTTCTGGAAATTTTACATCCGGGGCGGGGGGGGGTGAGGGTGGGCTTCTGAAATCAGCACTTGCACTTGGAATGGGAGCAGCCAAGAATTCCAACATGGCAGCACAGGGCTTCCCACTGCAGAACTCCAGACCAGAGACAGCCCTTGGAACCAGGCTGCCGGACAGACTGCCTTCTCCCCCCACACAAGACGCCCCTGGACTTAGACCAGTGTTGGCGGACCTATGGCATGGATACCAAAGGTGGCACTCAGAGCCCTTTCTGTGGGCACCCGACATTGCCCCTTCACAGCCAACTATACTCAGGCTAAATTGCTGTATTGGCACTTTGCAAAAAAATAGTGGGTTCTGAATCGCAGTTTGGGCACTTGGTCTCTAAAAGGTTTGCCATCACTGACTTAGACCCTTAGGATTTTCAGGGGAGGCTCTTGTTGTTCGGTTTGATTATAGGACCCTTTTCTCCCAATAAGGGCACTCAATGAGGCTCACAATATTAAAAAGAACAGAATTATAAATATACTAAGTTAAACTTTTTTTTAAAAAGTTAAACTATATACTGACTAACATAAAACTGACTGATTAAAAGCAACAAAAATTTTAAAAATCACATTAACTTAAAGAAGGGATTCAGGGACTCAAACATGATTGTTAAAAGCCTGCCTGAAAAGACGGACCCACAGCTGTTGGTTGAAGGATAGAAGGGAGCAGGGGGAACAGCCTGTTCTCCCAAAGGAGAGAGTCCCATGCAGCCGCCAGTCCCACCTGTGCTGGCAATGGGACAAAGAGGAGGGCCTCTTCTGACTTATCTTTAACACTGAAAATGCTCATTGGGGGTCGAGGGAGGGGTTTGAGATCAAGGCCTTCAGGCAGCCTGGACCCAAACGGGATAAGGCTTTATACATCCTATGGCCACTCTTCTCGCATTCAGTTCAAGTAAATGTTGGGGGTATGCTCAGGAGAGATGAGGGGAGGGAGGGAGGGCTCCCTGGTTGCTGTTCACCCCTAAGCTTTGGAACGATGTGTCCAGGGGAGCTGCGTCTACATTGGTTCCCCAACAACCACCTGTCCATTGTTCCTCCTCCTCCTCGTTCTCCCCATTCCTGGCACGAGCACAGACTTCCTTGCCCCACCTCCTTGACTGACTGACACATGGCAGACAAGGAGGCACGACAGCTCAACCCAAGCTCTTGCCAATTCCCCTCCAGTCTGTTCACAGGGAATGGCGAGAACTGTTGCAACATAGACACACACACACCCAGCCCCACCTGCTCGCTTGATGCTGTGCTGGTTCACTTTGAGGATGCCATCGCAGGACAACTGGCTCCTCTGAAGAGCGAGGAGAACAAGGAACCTGCACAGAGGTCATCCCGGGTGGATAGCAGCAGATCTCCAGGGCAGCGAAAAAGATAAAGTGACCCTGACGCACCTGAAACGTTAACCCATTTAATGGGGCATAAGTTTTGGTTGACTGCAGCCAACAAAAGCTGATGCAAAGGTTGGCATGAAATTTCACAACTGTAGCCCCTGAAGTGCTTCTATGCAGAATATGGCCCTTAAGTATGATGGGGGGGGGGCAGCACAACACCCCCCTCCAAATATGAAACCACAACAAATTCACTTTATCTATGTGGTGTCCTGTGTCCAGTTCTGCGCTCCTCAATTTAAAAAGACTGTTGACAACCTCAAACAGGTCCAGAGAAGGGCAACCAGGATGGTTAAAGGTCTTGAAGAAATGTCTTATGAGGAGTGTCTTAGGGAGCTAGGAATTCATAACTTTACATGGAACTTTATTCCCCTTTCGCTGCTCGCATTCTCTTGTAGCTTTAATGTAATGTTGTCTAATAATGCTGTAAGATGTCCATCAATTCCATGTTCTCAGTCCTTCTAGCTCATATCAAACATTGTCCTGATCCGCCACTTGTGTTAGCATAAGCATAGAATCATAGAAACATAGAGTTGGAAGAGACCTCAAGGGCCATCTAGTCCAATCCCCTGCCATGCAGGAACCCCATCACAATATTTCCGACAGATGGCCATCCAGCCTCTGCTTAAAAACCTCCAAAGAAGGAGACTCCACCACCCTCCGTGGCAGCAGATTCCACTGCTGAACAGCTCTAACTGTCTTAGTTCTTCCTAATGTTCAAATGGAATCTCTTTTCCTGTAGTTTGAAACCATTGCCCCGAGTCCTAGTCTCTGAAGCCATGGAAAACAAACCTGTTCCCTCTTCAATATGACATCCTTTCAAATATTTAAACATAGCTATCATATCCCCTCTCAGTCTTCATTTTGAAAGGCTAAACATTCCCAGTTTCCTAAGCCGTTCCTCATAAGACATTTCCTCCAGACCCTCAACCATCCTGGTCACCCTCCTCTGCACCCACTCGAGGTTGTCAACATCCTTTTTAAATTGAGGCAAACAAAACTGGACACAGTACTCCACGTGGAGTCTGACCAGAGCAGAATAGAGTGGTTCAATCACTTTCCTTGATCTAGACCAGTGGTTCTCAACCTGTGGGTCTCCAGATGTTCCTGGACTGCAACTCCCAGAATCCCTTCCAGCACAGTGAGTGGTAAGGAATTCTGGGAGTTGCAGTCCAGGAACATCTGGGGACCCACAGGTTGAGAACCACTGATCTAGACATTATGGTTCTGTTGATGCAACCAAGAATCGCATTAGCTTTCCTGGCCACCGCATCACACTGCTGACTCATGTTCAATTTGTGCTCCACCAAGATTCCCGGATCCCTTTCACAGGTACTATTCTCCAGCCAAGTATCTCCCATCCTATATCTGTGCAATTCATTTTTTTACCTAGATGCAGCACCCTACATTTCCCTCTGTTGAAATCCATTCTGTTAGCTTTGGCCCAGCACTCTAATCTGTCAAGGTCCTTTTGGATTTTCACCCTATCCTCTAGGGAATTAATTAGCAACCCCTCCCAATTTGGTATTATCTGCAAATTTAATTAGCATACTCTCTATTCCTTCCTCCAAGTCAATAACAAAGATATTGAACAGCACTGGATCTAGAACAGAACAGAAATGCATCTACAGATATAAACATGCTATGTGTGAAACTCTGAACGGGTACAACCTGGTACCTTTACCCACATAAAGTGAGAGGAACGATTAGGCCTGGGGCACCAGAATCGGAATCAAAATCAGAATCAGAATACTTTTATTGGCCAAGTGTGGTTGGACACACTACAGAATTTGTTTTGGTAAAATATGCTTTCCATATACAAAAGGAAATATAAGAATCATATAGTCAACAATAAAAACACAGTACAATACAATATAACCTATTATTTAAAAAGGAAGAAGAGAAGTAAAAATTAATTATTCAACAGTTTGAATAAGGACCTGGCCTCTACTCTCCCCAGCTTTCAATAAGGGTTGATGTTCAGCCATAGAGCAGGATGTGTCTGACTGCTGCTGCTGCTGCTGCTGCTGCTGCTCCCATTCCACAAATACTTCCCCACAGAAGGCACATCCCGGGTATGACTGGCCAATGGATGTCAAGAATTTTGGACCAAACAGCCCTTTGATCCAATCAAGCATGATTCTTCTTCCGTTCTTACGCTGGGACACAGAGCACACCGTTTCAATAGTAGAGCAGGGCACCTCGCCACAAAGCCAGGGGTTTGATACCTGCTCCCCACTCCCACAAGCCAGCCTGGGTGGCCTTCAAGCAAGCTGCATAGCCCCCGCGGGTCCCAAAAGCAAGAGACCCCCTTCTGTGCGCTTTTCACCTAGGAAAGCTGGGGAAAGGTTGCCATACGATGGAATTGACTTGGCCACATTTAATTCTCTGGAGCAGGGTCTCAAGATTGCAAACCCTCCAGTACTGCAGAAACAGGACCTCTCATGGACTATACGTAGATGAACATAAGAACATAACATAAGAACATAAGAAGAGCCGTGCTGGATCTGGCCAAAGGCCCATCTAGTCCAGCTTCCTGTATCTGCTAATATGCTTGTGAAAAAAGAACTGAAGAAGCTGTATTTCCTGAGAATGCTCAGGAAGATAAATCTATTTCAGCATTTACTCCCACCCTACTATCGCAGCACCATTGAGAGTGTCCTAACGCCTATGGTATCCTTGCATGGTAGGGGAGCAGCTCTGTAGCGGACAAAAAAAGCTCTATAGAGAATAATTAAAACTGCCCAGAATATCATCAGGCTCCAGCTATCAACCCTGGACGACATCTTCACATCATGCTGTTTGAGGAAGTCACACAACATTCTCAGACACTCATCTCATCCTGCTCACTGTTGCCTTCTGGCAGAAGATAAAACTTGGAGCACATGTTTTCTGAACAGTTTTTATCCCAGTGCTTTAATTGCACTTGATAATGAACTTAAGGACCACCAGCAGTGAGTGGTTGGACAGTATTACTCAGCCTGTTGTGCAGATGCTGGTGGTTTTTTTTCGGGGGGGGGGGGGGGAAGTGTTCAAGGATTTTTTATGTGCATGTGTGTGTGTTGGGGTCTGGTCTCTGGGTGTCTGTGAATTTTGTTGTATGTGTATACTGCATACATACACACAATGACAATAAATTTTCTATTTCCTATTTCCAAAACACAGCAGTAGGGGGGGGCAATCTTGCACACAAGCCTTCTGTGTTGTGGGAGGAGAGCCAAGGGGCCTTGTGTTGACAAAGTAGCTCTTGGCTCCCCACTATGAAGTTCTTAAGAGCAGGCAGAGTGTAGGAAGTTTTCAGAAATATAACAACTCAATACAAGAAAGAATAAGTAAATTTAAATGTATTGTATTAGAGAGCTTAGGCATTCACGGCATAATTAAATACACACAGCATGACAGCATAACACAAAATATAGCATACAGAGAAGACATGAATTTAACCTGACTTGCTGCAGGTTGACCTGACCTACATCAGGTGAAGATTCACTCTCAACTTCTCCTTTATATGCAGATTTTTAGCCAATTATGTAGCATTACATCATTGCTACATTATTCTCTCCCAGCTGTATTACATACTCATTACTACACAGAATCTCTTTACAGACTGACCAAATCAGTTTACAGAGTTTACAATATTAAATTTTAACTTATATATACATATTGTATTAGGAAAAACCTTGGCCCTGCTCTTTTCATGAGGCTTGCTGGGAAACGAGGCATCAGACTAGCCTTGGGGTTGTGGGGGTGGGGGAACGCTTCCTAAATCCTCCTGAAAGCCCCCGTGCTACCAATGAAAGGAATCTTCCATGGGAAATCAGGAGGAAGTTGGGTGCACAAAATTGTTTTGCAAGGCGGGCCTGCCTGGCTTCGGAGGACGGTAGGGAACCCTTGGGTGGGTGGGAGATTTCTTGCAACTGGCACCAATTCTGAACAGCAGTTGGAAGACTCCTGTGGAAGACAGGCTAAACGTGCTGTTTCCACCTCCAAACAAGGAGAAAGAACAAGCGGAAGAAGAGAAAAAGAGAGAGGTTTGAGGAGGACTTGACCCAGATTAGTGTGCCTACGACTCATCCAATTAGCCAAATGCTGTTCAGGGCTTTACTTAGAATTAGGGTCACAGGGAAAACAGAAGCAACCAGGTAACCAGAGGTTCCATGTACCTGCCCCAAGTGTCTGAGTGGATTCCACTTCTGTGCCTGTCTTAAAAACATGGGTCAAAACACTTTTTTCTTTAGCATATCAAGCTGCCTTGAAGGAGGCAGGAGTCACGAGAAGGAGAAAAACAGCAGGTCCCAAATAGTCAAAACCACCCTTCCATGGTAGGAAATAATCTCTTTAGATCTAGCTCCCCCTAGACAGTTTGCACCAAAAATATTCACAATATAAGCCTAATCTCTCTCCACCCCCTTTTTGGACATCAGGGTGACCATTTTGACCCTGGGGGCAGCTGTTTGAGAAAAGGTCATCACGTCGCATCCAATCCACTCTCCAAAGGTGGTTGTTCTACTACATGAACTTCTTGCCCAATTGATTTTAACCCAAGTTGAACTAGACTCACTTTTCGTTTACCTGCACATGACCAAAATACTCTGCACCCCTCTATTTTATGTGTTTTTTTACAATTTTTTAGTTTTTGTTTATTTCTTTTAGTACACCATCACAATTCATTTATTTACTTTATTTAAAATATATTACCCTGCCTTTCCCCTTAAAAGCGACCCAACACAGCAGACATCATTAGAAGGAAATGTTTTAACCTAACAATGGTGAGTATGCAGACATTGAAAAGGATCAAACAGGTACCATACAATAACAAGAGCAACATGAAGAGTTGTAATGGAGGCTATAAATAATAACTGGAGTGGTTCCGAAACTCTCCGGAACTGCTCGGAACTGCCCCACACCGTCATAAGCACTACACTTTTTACCTGGTCCCGAAATTCCACTCCATTCCTGAGATATCGGGAAAAACACATCTACCGCCACTTTGGCTGACTGAGGCATTGCTAGCAAAGCCAGGAGCCTGGGTGGCCGGAAAATGCCACTTGTAACCAATTTCACAGTTTACACTGATACAAGATAACCACGGCAGTTCATTTCCGCGGAGAGTTTATAAAACAGCAGGAGTGCTAACAAAATAACTGCCTATGCGCTTCAGCCAATCAACACCCCCATCCCTCAATGTCTTGTTAATCACGGGTGGAAGGGGGCGCTTAGCGGGGATAAAATTGCAATAGATTAGTAAATAGACCACTACAACGGATTAGAACCATACCACCCTGGACCGCAAAAATCTGAAATCCCCAACCGATTCTAGTTCCAGGAAGGCGGCTGAGATCTGGCAGCGCCAGCGGCATGAATTCACCTCCATGGACCCGGCTGAAGTTAAAACATAGCCTCAGTCTCTGTCCCTATTCCTAGCCGTGTTTCAGTTCCAGGGAAATCCTGCTTTCTACCGCTGATACATCTCTATGGCGGTAGCCTTCCCCTTTCGCTTCCCCTTTGCTTCTCTATAGCAGTAGACCACCCTGCACTCCCGAAACAACCAGACAGTTTCCCCTCTTTGTGGAAACCTTTTGAGACTTATTTTCTCAGTTCCAAAGGTTTCCACCAAGGGATGGTCAAGGCCCCCACTAACAAATCTGGTTAACCCCTTCTTGGCCAAATGGGACACTATCCTTTAAACCTTAAAGCAGCCAGAGACGCAGCCCAGGAAAATCTTCCCGGACTGATGGTTTATTTCCACCATGCTCTTGGCTCATGTGAAGATGACTTGCAGCAATCATCCTCAGACCCCAAGGATGCCCTTTTCTCCAAGAGCTTACCCCCATCATCTTCCTTTACCTATCCTGGCCCTGGCCTCTGACCCCAGCCAACCTCAACCCCCCCTCCTTTCTTTCTCTTTCTCTCTCTCTCTGTCCTATCTCCCTCTCTCTCTTCCCCTTCACTCTTCCTCTCTCCTGCTCTCCTCCCTGTGCCCCACTCACCCTGGGTGTGCTTTAAACAAGTTCCTATCCTGCCCTATGCCTCTTGGACCTGCACCATCTTGGGCATGGGCTCATGGCAGGGGAAGGCAGACATCATGGCAACTCAACACAAAGGCTGCATCTTCCAGAAGTTGACTCCATTGCTCATCCTTGTTTCCTGCACGTCTCATCACAGCTGCACCCCGGATTATCCTCAGCCAGAAGCGTCTCATTGTTTCAACTCCACACCTCTCAGGAACTGTCTGACAGCCTCAGGGCTTATCTTGTTGACTCTCCGGTTCCCCCATTGATTGACTGATTTCCCCCCCCCCCATTGATTGACTGATTCCCTCATGTTTACCCAAACCCTCGGACAATACTCAGTTTCCTCCCCGGCATTGTCACACCCCTGATGGCTCATTAAGGGACAGATTTGGCCAGTCACACCTGGGCAGGTGCCCAGCTCCGGATAATCAGGAACGCCTCTGGACCGCCCAGGACCACCCCTGGACTGCACCTATTGGACATTCCCGAAGACTGCCCCCTGCCCACCCCAAGGGAGGCGGGCACCTTGGAGGGAGGGATAGGGGAAGGTATAAAATGGGCTCCATCTTTGTATTCGGGGCGGAACATCTCTGCACTGTCCTGGTTGGGGTGTTCGCCTGCTGTTTTTTATTGGGCTCAATAAAATCAGTATTTTCCTCTGGATCTCTCCCCTGTTGGATTCCTTATTGGGTCTTTTGGGCTCCAGCAGAACTCAGCGGGACTAGCCTTGCTGAAAAGTCTACACTTATTACCTTCTCATGCCAAGCAATTTATATATTTACCCCATTTTCCCATTTATCAGATGCCCCCATGTACAAGACAACCCCCACTTTTCTTCTGTGCATAAAAGGACCCTCAATGTTTAGTCTAACAAGTGCTGGGCTAGGATTTAGGCAATCCAGGCTCAAATCTAGACCCAAGCACAGAAAGACTCACTGGGGCCAAAGGCATGGCAAACCCGCTCCATAAACAACTCTCACACACCTTGAAAGCTGCATTAAGGGCATCCAGATAGCAGATGCAACTCATTAGAACACAATGCTTCACATATAAATGAACCAAAAGCACTTTGAAAACCATAAGATGCCATTAAATATAATTGCAGAACAAATGATTGCTGGTACAGTATTTTGCTGATCTTTGTGTAAGGTCTGCATAACTGGACATGGCTGTTCACAGCTAACGAGATACTGGGGTGCATATTGGTTGTGTAATCAGCCACATGATGAAGCACACAAGTGAGTGTTCACCAGGGCATCATCAGTTAGGTGAAGCAACTTCTGAGCGAACAATTATGGGGTTCTAGCCAATGATACAAAATTGAAAACATAAGAACATAAGAAAAGCCATGCCGGCCCATCTAGTTCAGCTTCCTGTATCTCACAGTGGCCCCACCAAATGTGTCTGGGAACACATGAGACAAGATATCTGTCTCCTGATACCACTCCCCTGCATTTGGTCCTTGAAGTACCCCGGGTTTAAGCCTGGAGATTACACATCTCCATCATGGTTGGTCACCTGTGATGGACTTTTCCTCCAGGAATCTGTCCAATCCCCTTTTGAAGGCATCCAGGCCAGGTGCCATCACCACCTCATGTGGCAGGGAGTTCCACAGACTAACAACGCGCTGGGTAAAACAATATTTTCTTTTGTCTGTCCTTACTCTCCCAGCCCTTGAGTGCATGTCCCCTAGTTCTGGTATTTTGTGAGAGGGAGAAGAACCTCCCTCTATCCACTTTACTCATGCCCTGCATTATTTTGTACGTCTCAATCATATCCCCACTCAGGCACCTTTTTTCCAGACTAAAGAGCCCCAAATGCTGTAGCCTTTCCTCATAAGGGAGGTGCCCCAGCCCAGTAATCACTATAGTCACTCTCCTTTGCACCCTTTACAGTTCCACTATGTCTTTTTTGAGATGTGGTGACCAGAATTGTACACAATACTCCAAGTGCAGCCTTACTATTGTCTTGTACAATGGCATTATAATGTTGGCTGTTTTATTTTCAATCATCTTTTTGATAATCCCTAGCATGGAATTGGCCTTCTCCACTGTTGCCAAACACGAGGTAGACACCTTCATTGAGCTGCCCACCAACACACGACGATCTCTTTTCTGACCCATCACGGATGGCTCAGAGCCCATGAGTTGATAGATAAAGTTTTGCTTTTTTGCCCCAATATGTGTTACTTTGCATTTTGCTACATTGAAACGCATTTGCCATTTTGTAGCCCATCCCCCCAGTTTGGAGAGCTCCTTCTGGAGCTCTTCACAATCTTCTCTGGTCTTCACCACCCAGAAGTTTCATGTCATCTGCAAACTTGGCCACCACACTGCTTATCCCTGTCTCCAGGTCATTTAAGAACAGACTGAAAAACACCGGTCCCAGGACAGATCATTCAGTGGCATAAGAAGAGAAACACTGAACAACCTGTAATCCACAGGCATGGCCAGTACAGAGCATCTCCAGAACAGAAAACACTAAAGTTGTGAACAAATTCACAACACCCCTGTAACAGCTATAAAGGCCATTGATGACTCTGCCGAAACAGATTTCTGCAAACCTGAGGCCACCACTGAATAGATCCTGCCCCTGATGCCTGCCCAGTCTGACAGTTCCCTTCGGTCTCTGGGTAGAAGCATGTTGATCGTAGAGCCGGCAATCCCTCCCAACTCTGCAGTTCTAGGGTGGTGGTTGGTAGTTAAAAATGTAGGCAAGGAAATCCTAGTGACAATCCATGCAAGCAGAAGGTTTTAAGGATCTAAATACTGACCCTGTCAGTGGACATGGATGGAAAACCAGCGCAAACATGTCCAATACCAGATTTCCTTTGCAATTAACTGGAACAGGGTAGGAGGCAGCAAGAGAAAAGACAATGCCAAGCTGAAAGCTGAAGAATGTCTTTGTCGTTCAAATCAGAAATCCTAGAAGATGCAATTCCATCTCTGGAAGAAACATTCCCTTCTTCCACCCCTGCTCAGAGAGAGGGTTGATCTATTATTGAGATCATTTGTTTACCACCCTGAAGCTCAGAAAAAGTGATATCACCTTGCATACGTTCCCTGTGGTGAAACATCACTGATGGGAAGCTTCCCAGCACTCAAGGAAAAGACTGAGGACCAAATGAGACTCTCAGGGAAAGCAGGCACAGAAACCACTTAGGCCACCTGCAAGGCCACCTGTCCTCCTTGCCACCCCTGCTGCTCCAAGTGCAACCAACAAGCCCCCTCATCTTCCAGAGCAATGTTGCAAGAAGATCGGGAAGACTACTAAGTGAAGCATCCTGGAGGTGGCTTCAGCATCTCAGAGAATGCCTTGTCATTATGTCAGTCACATCAGCATACGCAACGGACATCAGCACCTGCCAATTTATATCTTTTGCTTCACTGTCATATGCCCTTCGTCCAAGGAGGTCAGGCTGGCTTATCAATATTGCTCCCAGTCTCACTTTATCCTTCAACTAAGCTTGTGAGGTCCACTAAACTGAAGCAGAAATGATTGGCCTAAAAGCTTCCAAGGAATGATTCTCTGAAATGCACATTTAGCAAACTTGACTAAGTGTCAAATGTAAAACTAGCCTAGAAAGACCTTTTCCAGGGCTTTCTAAATAGAGGATACTCCGAAGTGGTTTCCCATCCCCTTCCTCTGGGGAGGCCCCAGAACTATGGAGCTTGCCCAAGGCCACCCAGACTGCCTCGACTCAAAAGAAGCATGGTGGGGGAATTGAACCCCCAAACTCTGGCTCTGCAACCAGATCCCTCATCACGGAAGCACTCAATCAGCACAAGTGGTGATGTTCACCCCGACCTTAACTGGCCAGGAAGCCACACAACTGCAATACTACTTGCTACCTCAACATCTGTTTGCACTTCTGTACTCCTACCCCACTGCAAATATTTATTTATTTAAGAGTACTTTTACCCCTGCCTTTCTCCTTGGAAAAGGACCCAAGATGGCTTACAGTAATAAGGGATAATATACAGTTCAGTACAATTAAGACATGTTCAAGAATTGAGAACCGGGAACTGAGGGACATCTTACACAGCGTTAAAAGAAAATGTTACATTACATCTACAAGAGAATGCGAGCAGTTAAAGAGAGAGTCAAGTTCCATGTAAAGTTATGAATGATGGAAACTAGCATTGAAAACATAGTGTCAATGTAATCACACAAAGTCTATGTGATCCTATAGATTCATATGAAAGACACATAATAGGTAGTCCATCATTCAGGGAAAGCGTGCCTGAAAAGAAAGGTATTTGCCTGTTTCCAGAAAGACATCAGAGAGATGGGGCAGTCCTAGCTTCTACTGGGAGGGAGTTCCAGAGTCTGGGAGCAGCAGAGAAGGCCCTTTCATGGGTTCCCACGTGACTTACCTGGGAGGGTGGTGGGATGGAGAGAAAGGTCTCGTCTCTGACCTTAACACCCAAACGGGTCCTACTGTGAGATTCAATCTTTGAGGCAGGTTGGACCCAGGTCATATAGTGCTTTGTAGGTCGTCAGCACCTTCAATTGTGCCTGACAGCTGATTAGCAGCCAGTGGATCTGCTTTAGTAGGGGTATAATGTGATCTCTGTATCCCGCCCCAGTCAGCAATCTGGCTCCTGCATTTTGGACCTGTTGGGGGTTTCCTGGGAGTTTCGTCAGTAGCCCCACATACAGCACATTACAGTAGTCTAGCCGGGACGTCACTAGGACATGTGTCACCGTGGCCAGAGCAGGTTTCTCAAGAAACGGGCATAACTTGCATACTACCATCAATTGTGCAAATGTACTCCTGGCCACAGCTGTGACCTGGGCATCGAAGCTCAAGGATGAAGCCAAGAGCACCTCCAAACTGCATACCTGTTTTTTTTCAAATTGGAAGGTGACCCCATCCAGTACAGGTTGCATCCCTATCCCTTATTCTCCCTTTCGAGTGACCAGAAGCACCTCTGTATTGTCTGGGTTTAGTTTCATTTTGTTCATTCTCATCCAGTATATTAAATCAGGTAAACATTCATGTAAAGTTGAGATAGTAGCTCCCTTAGAATCCGGGGCTGACAAGAGGTAGAGCTGGGTATCATCACTATATTGGTGGCACTTAACCCCAAAAGACCTGATAATCTGCCCCAATGGTTTCATATGGATGTTAAATAGCATAGGAGACAGTTGTGGTGTCGAACTTGAACCACCTAACACCACTTTCTGCATTCTTTCCTGCAGGAAGGACTGGAGCCACTTTAATGCAGTACCCCCAATTCCCATTTCAGAGAGACAAGTCACGAGGATGTCATGGTCTATAGTGTCAAAAGCAGCTGAGAGGCTTAGTAAAACCTCCTTGGAGGTTTTTAAGCAGAGGCTGGATGGCCATCTGTCAGAAATATTGTGATGGGGCTCCTGCATGGCAGGGGGTTGGACTAGATGGCCCTTGAGGTCTCTTCCAACTCTATGATTCTATGATTCTATGAAAACCAAAAGGGACACACATCCCCTATCCATTTCCCTGTGTAAGTCATCTACCAATGCAACTAGTGCTGTCTCAGTCCCATAGCCAGGCCTGAAGCCAGATTGAAATGGATCCAGGCAGTTTATCTCATCCAGAAACCTCTGGAGTTGCGAGGCCACAACCCGCTCTAGGACTTTCCCCAAGAATAGAATATTTGATACCGGTTGGTAACTGTTAGTATCACTGGGTCTAAGGAGGGCTTTTTTAGCAGTAGTTTTACTATTACCTTCTTTAAACATGCCAGAATCCTGCCCTGTTGTAAGGAGGCATTTACTATTCTTCCTAACTAGTCCACCATACCTTCTCTGGCAGCTTTTATGATCCATGAGGAGCAAGGATCCAACACACATGTGGTGGCCCTCATCACCCCAAGGGTCCTGACCACATCATCCGGCTATAGGAGATGAAAGTCATCCATTAATACAGGACAAACAGGGCAGAGCATTTTATTTATAGGCTCTGGATCAATAGCAACATCCACGGTAGCCTGGATCTGTTCAATTTTACCTGCAAAGTGTTGTGCAAATTATTCGCAGCACGATACAGAGTGCTCTGTGTTATCCACTCGTGGGTCAGTGTGTAGCAGACTTTTGATTATTCGGAAAAGCTGCACTGGGCAATTTTGTGCCAAATCAATAGTGGTAGAGAAAAATTATTTCTTTGCTGCCTCCACAGTCTTGGAGTAAGCCTTCCAAAGGCCTTTCACTGTTTCTTTGTCTGTTTCACTCTGGATTTTCTGCCAACATTTTTCAGCTCTACAGGCCTCCCGTTCCAATTTTGCCAGCTCCTCAGTAAATCAAGCAGCCAATTTTGGTCTATTTTGAGGAAGGAGCCATTCAGGAGCTATCCGGTCAATGGCTTTGCTCATTTCCCCATTCTAGAGATCAACCAAAGATTCAACAGAATCACCCATCAGAGAGGTAGGGAACTCCTTAAGGGAAGTTAAAAATCATCTGGATTCATCAACCTTCAGAGTCCTATTGCTTTTGTCTGGCTTCCCCCTCTGGCCAGGCTCTGAGTCACAGTGAGTGGTCTGTCCAGGACAATGGGACTACATAAAGTTCCTTTACCTTAATGTCCCCACTGTCCATATCAGGGCAGAAGACCAGGTCTAAGGTGTGGCCTGCAGATGGGTTGGGGCCGATACCATTTGGGCCAGACCCATTGTTGACATGGAGGTCATGAAGTCTTCAGACACCCCTGACAGAGCTGCCTCAGCATGGATGTTAATTGCTCCCAGAACGATGAGCCAAGGGGACTCCAACATCAGCCCGGTTATCAATTCAGTAAGTTGCGGTAGAGAAGTAGTTGTGCCACAGGGAGGGCAATACACCAGGAGAATTCCTATTTTATTCCTGGCTCCTACTTTTAAGAACATACATTCAAAACCAGGAAATTGGGGAACATGGCATCTAGCAAGAGGGATGGAGGGGTGGCAGACTATTGCCACTTCGCCACCCTGTCCCCCTGGTCTGGCCTGTTGTTCCACAGAGAAACCTGGAGGATAGAGCTAAGTGAGGTTGACACCCGTAAGCTTATCCAACCAAGTTTCTGCGATGCAAATGAGGTCAGCACATTCTTGCAGGATCAGGTCCTGCATGACTGTTGATTTCCTATTCACTGATCTTGGATTTACTAGCAACGTTTTCAGTCCAGGGATCCTGTCAATATGTTTTTCAGAGCAATTCAAATTTGTATGTACCTTGGGAGTTATCAATACCCTGTAGTCCTTCCTTCTTCTGTAGTGCTGAGGAATGTTATGATAACCATGTCCATAATTTCTCTCATAGAATTGAGGGACCTACAAAAACACTCTGAGAGAGAGAGTATTTCCTCTTTTGGATTGGGAGACTGCTTTCTTTGAGGTAAAGTTTTATTCACTCAAAATGGAAAGATAAAAGAAGTAGGAAGATTAGCACAATCCTCTCTACAGAATGAAGGAATGAGTATGTCTGTGAAGATTCTCAGTCCTCCAGGTGAGGTTATCTGGAAGGTGAGTCATGGCAACTGGACTTCTATTCTTGAGCGTAACTGCTAACCCTGCTATTGATCTTTGCAACCCTTAACCCAAGATGCATATTTGCTCCGAGGAGGCACTGAGTGGGGCTTTACTGTTCATGGAGTGCAGCATGTGAGATGCAGGGAATTTGGAGCCCTCTCTTTAATAATACAGGATGCATTCATAGTGTTGCTTGAACAAAATGAACGTTTTCATACTTTTATATTTTCCAAATGTGATGATAAAACTATTTGTTGCCAGAGAGACAGAGAGAGAAGGAGAGAGAGAGAGGGAGAAGGAGAGAGAGAGAAGGAAAAACCACTCACAAACATTTGTTTCTATGAGAAACAGTTTGTATTCAATTTTACTTTTCCTTTAATAAACGTTTTAGAACCTTTTGAAAAGTGATTCTTTTTTGAATAGTTTCATTCTTGGGTGTGAAATTTTTTGCCCAAGACGTTAAATGCACAGAACCTTTGGTTCCCTTCCAGGCATATACTTGTTAACTACATATTGATTTCATATTTAATTATATAGGTGGTTAAGCTTTTTAAGGAAAACTACAAGCATATTCCTATTGTAGTGTTATAGCACAGAATTCAGTACTGATTTAAAGACTGCATTATACGAATAGGCATACAATTTGAGTACAGCAGAGCAACTGAGAAGGTTGAGGTAGTGTGGCTGCGGTGTGGACAAAGGCTTGGTTTACTTTGGGTAGCAGTCCATGCTGAACCTCTGGCAGTTACAGAGGTAACTAACTACTGCAATGCTCTTTATGTGGGGCTGCCTTTGAAGTTAATCCAGAGGCTCCAAATGGTGCAGAATTCTGTGGCTAGGCTAGTTACAGGGTTAAGTGAATTCCGACATATCACCCCCCATGCTGGCCACGCTGCACAGGCTGTTGATCCAGTACCATATTGACTTCAAGGTTCTAACAATGACATACAAAGCCCTAAACGGTTTGGGAGCTCGTTATCTGTCAGACCAGCTCCTATCGCAAAGTCCTGACCCTCGTACCCATTCGTCTCAGGCGGGCATCTGTGGGTGCCAACACTGAAGGAGGCTCGTAAATCCCTAACAAAAAACAAGCTTTCTCAGTGGAGTCCCCTCGACTTTGGAACCAACTCCCGCCTGAGATCTGTTTGGCCCCTGTCGTTAAGAAACATCTGAAGACGTGGCTCTATGGAAAGGCTTTCCCGGGCTATTAGTCTATTCTGCTGACTCACTGCTCAGTCACCTCAGGTTCTGCCTTTAGTTTTTACTCTTTTCTTTCTAGTGATTTGATTTATTCTGTCATGTTTAGTGTGTTTACTACTGTATATTGTACTGCTACACGTGTGCGCACAAACACACACACACACACACATACACAGTATATTATTTTGGTATTTTGTATTTGATAATTTTGGAAACCTCCCAGAGTGGACTCTGTTGCTAGATGGTGCAGTATAGAAATCTAACAAACAAACAGACAAACAAACATGTCCCAATAATACAGCTGCCTCCACATTAATGCAAACCCTCCCTTGGGAAGGGAAACTGGCCCTGGCCCTCCTGTCCTTCCACAAGTGCTGTCCTTACAGACCACATAAATCCTGTGGACCCTAATATTAAGTTCACTAGGGAAGACACCCAAGACAACAAGCTAGCTTTCCTGGATTGTGCAGTCATCATCAGAACTGACCGTGGCCTGAGAGTAGAAGTTTACAGGAAACCCACCCACACAGAGATGTTTGACTCCCACCATCCATTACAGCACAAACTAGGAGTCATCAGGACCCTAAGCCAGACAGCAGAGAGCATCCCCACCTCCACAGAAGCCAAGAAGAAGGAAGACAGGATCCTGAAGACAGCACTGAAGGCCTGTGGATATCCAAAGTGGGCTTTCAACAAAGCAGTGCCCCGACCCAGAAGAACAAGGGATCAGCCTGAGACCCAGACCTGATGGAAGAACCTGGTCATTCCCTACATGGCTGGAGTGTCTGAAAAGCTTACAAGGATTATTGGCAAACACCACATCCCCGTTTCATATATGAGGATGTACACATATTAGAAGAGAGGTGGTTTGAGAGAGGGGTCAGGGAAGCCATTCATGTACAGTATTGAAAACCCCTCTCTCAACAGAGGTGGGGGGGCGCTCAGGCACAGTCTATCTGCTACTCATCAGGCAGTGATTTCAACAATCCCCAAGCAAATCAATAATACTTCACGCCTTCACCACCAAGGCTATGGCTAACAACTCATACTTTATGGGTGTTGGGAAGGTTGTAAAGGTGGGACTTTCATGCACCTTAGGCGATTGTCCACCTAATGAGTCTACTGTCCACCTATTTTCCAGCCATGCTGCTTTGGGGATGCCCAGAGCGGCGAGGCTGAAGAGTAAACTGGGGCTACAAATGAGCCCACAAACCGCCGCCACTCCCCCCTGGCTTTCGCAACAGTGCAGCACCCCATCCGCCTCTCTGCCCAGGGCAAAGAGGCAGGTGGGGTGCTACCCTTTGGGAAAGCGAGGATCAAAGAGCAGGTTTTTGAACTTCCTACAACCACAGCAAGGGTGCTGTGGCAGCGGGCAATTCAGAAGTGTGCTCTTCGATCCTTGCTTTCCCAAAGGGGAGCACCCAAAGCATTTGTAACCTGGGGTACCGCTGTATTCAGGTTAAATTGCTGTCATATTGGCACTTTGTGAAAAAAAAGTGGGTTTTGAATCGCAGTTTGGGCACTCAGTCTCTAAAAGTTTTGCCATCACTGTGCTAGTAGCTGAAAAACATACCTCTTTCAAGAGGCTTTTGGGAAGGCACTGTAACTTTCAAAATTATGCTCTATAAATAGTTTTAGAAATATATACTGTAGCTTAAAATCTCGATCAATTTGTTTCAATTAATAAACCAGAAAATAAACCAGAACTCAGTCAATTCAAGATGGCATTTTTGTTTTAAATATTGGTATATGATGATTAAGGAGCAACATTCTGGTTTTAAATATTTGTAGTGCCTGAATATTCATGGAATCACAGAATAGCAGGGTTGGAAGGGGCCTCTAAGGCCATGAATTCAGCCTCCGATTCAGTGCATGAATCCAAATCAAAGCACACCTGACAGACGGCTGTTTAGTTTTCCCTTGAATACCTTCAGCAATGTACATAATTTTTTAAAAAATTGTCATATGGCCAAATTCAGCTTATGTGGCCCAAAAGACAGCATCATCTAAATTCCGCAAAGCATCTGCAAAATATATGGCTGTAGAAGTAAAAACCAAATAAGTATACATTTCACAATTTTACCTCTTTTCATTTTTTTAAGATTGACATGTCAACAATATGCAAACACCATGGAAGAAAAAAACCCCAAAATATACCACAACTAAACAACAATCTAAAATTAATTCACCCAACAACGAAAGCACAGAGACATATTTCCCCAAAGTTTTGACCACGACGCCCTTAAATCCTCCAAAAGAGCACACCTTCTTGTTCCAAAGACCGCCTTCACCTTTCAATAATACAAAAATTCAAAACTTTTTGCTCTATACATTCTCCTTGATGCACATATTCTCCCTTAACAATCCCTTTCTGAATTTTACATCCCATGTCAAATTGCCATTAATGGTGATTTCCCAGACTTCATTATACCATTCAGCTAATTGACTTTTATGCTTCAACTTCCAATTTCTCACATTTGGATTCCTTGCTAATCTGGCTGCCATTAGCATAGTCATGATTCACTCTTTTTGCCCAACCACACAGTCCTTCTTCAGAAATAATAGCACAGTTTGGGAGGGGGACCTCAATTGTTATTTGTACCATTTTCTTATTTCTTTAAATACTATACAGTATTCCAAAATGTCGATCCTACTTCACATTCCCACCACATATGGACAGAAGTACCTACATCCTCAGCCTCTCTCTGTTTCTCTGTGTGTGTGTGTGTGAGAGAGAGAGAGAGGGGGGGGGAGAGAGAGAGAGAGAGACCCTGACTCTTCGTGACTCCATGTCTATGGAGTTTTTTGGCAGGAATACTGGAGTGGTTTGCCAGTTCCTACTCCAGGTGCCTACAGCACCTGGTATTCCCTGGTGGTCTCCCATCCAAGTACTAACCAGGACCAACCCTGCTTAGCTTCTCAAATCAGGCGAGATCGAATGTGCCTACTTTGGAGTACAGTATTTAGAATCTGTAATATTTATAGAATCATAGAGTTGGAAGAGACCTCAAGGGCGATCCAGTCTAACCCCCTGCCATGCAGGAACTCCCATCGCAGTATTTCTGACAGATGGCCATCCAGCCTCTGCTTGAAAACCTGCAAAAAAAGAGACTCCACCACCCTCCGTGGCAGCAGATTCCACTGCTGAACAGCTCTAACCATCAGGAAGTTCTTTCGAATGTTCAAATGGAATCTCTTTTCCTGTAGTTTGAAACCAATGCCTTGAGTCCTAGTCTCTGAAGCCATGGAAAACAAACCAGTCCCTTTGTCAATGTGACATCCTTTCAAAGATTTAAACATAAATATCATATCCACCCCTCAGCCTTCTTTTTGAAAAGCTAAACATTCCCAGCTCCATAAGCCGTTCCTCGTAAGACATCTCTTCCAGACCTTCAACCATCTGGTCACCCTCCTCTGTACCCTCTTGTGGTTGTCAACATCCTTTTTAAATTGAGGCAAACAGAGCTGGACACAGTACTCCACGTGGGGTCTGACCAGAGCAGAATAGAGTGGTACTATCACTTCCCTTGATCTAGACACTATTGTTCTGTCGATGCAACCAAGAATCACATTGGCTTTCTGGCCGCTGCATCATACTGCTGACTCAAGTTCAATCTGCGGTCCACCAAGACTCCTAGATCCCTTTCACAGGTACTATTTTCCAGCCCGGTATCTCCCATCCTATATCTGTGCAATTCATTGTTTTTTACCTAGATGCAGCACCCTACATTTCCCTCTGTTGAAACCCATTCCGTTAGCTTTGGCCCAGCACTCTAATCTGTCAAGGTCCTTTTGGATTTTCACCCTATCCTCTAGGGAATTAGCAACCCCTCCCAATTTGGTATCATCTGCAAATTTAATTAGCATACTCTCTATTCCTTCCTCCAAGTCATTAATAAAGATATTTTACAGCACTGGACCCAGTTTCTCAGGTGTCAAATGCCATCCCCATATGAATTTGTAATACATTTCTGTTATTCTGACAGACATGGATTTTAAAGTTCTCATTCTCAATATACTACTTCATGTTCTGTTACTCATTTTATTAACCAAATCTGTTTTCTACAAAGTTTCAAGGGCTTCTTGGTGATTTTCCTCCCTTAACAATGCTTTATAAATGTTGTCACTACCCCTTTCATTGGCTCACAGGTTTTGTTTTCCATGGCTTCAGAGACTAGGACGCGGGGCAATGGTTTCAAAATACAAGGAAAGATATTCATTTGAACATTCGGAAGAACTTCTTGACAGTTAGAGCTGTTTGCTGCCACAAAGGAAGGTGGTGGAGTCTCCTTCTTTAGAGGTTTTCAAGCAGAGGCTGGATGGCCACCTGTCGGGAGTCCTGTAATGGGGGTTCTTGCATGGCAGGGGGTTGGACTGGATGGCCCTTGAGGTCTCTTCCTACTCTAGGATTCTATTCTATTCTATTTTTAATTATTATTTCCTCAGACTTCGTCATCTCCTGGCAATTGCCATTTTGGTTTTCTCATTTTTCCATCCACAGATCTGGCTGAATCATGTAAATCCATGTTATTGGAAGTTCCTTTCAGGGAACTTCTCTAATTTGGCTACAATTTTCAAGGGAGAAGTTAAGAAAGAAATTATTTGTGCTTAATCCAAATCTGCAATGTGTTTTTCAAAAAGGAATTTTCCAGTTCTTTTATATAATTCTTATTATTTTCCCTAAAAATAATATTCTCTATATTGCCTTTTACTTCTTGCATTTCCAAATTAAACCAAATCAGAGCATAGAGTGGGTGGGTGGGAGAATTACAATATTAGGAATAAATCTTAATTCATTAGCCAAGTGATAAGATGTTAGGTTCCACCACATGGCACACTTTAGACCTCATATTCCATACTGGGCTATATGATGGTGGTCTGGGTGCAAAGGAACTCTCTGCAGTTCCGTCATCATGGATAACGTCATTTTCTGGTTGGGTTTAGATTGACTGGAACTCAGACTAGTGAAGATGGTCCATCCCAGGAGACCGATGGTTTCAAAGAGTTTCCTGATACATCCCGGAAAGTTTCCTGCTGCCTTGGCAGGCAATTCACGTCTGGAACATCGAAACAACCAGGGTTGTGGACATTATCTCTCCTAAGCATCCTCTCCCATGAAGCAGAGTCAAACTGGTCCCCCCTGGTTTATTGGGTGCTGCTAGTGATGAAAAGACTAGGACAGAGATTAGAGCAACAGTGGCAGAAAACTCAAAGGGAATCCAACTGAATATGGGCTAGGACCCACTGGAGGGCCAATTCTGGGGCAGTAGGGAAGAAGTAATTTTTCTCTGCCACCACTGTGTCCGCAACAAGGCGCCCAATGGAGCTTTTTTGTGGCCAAGGGCTTTTCACAACTAAAAAGGTTGGGAAGGAAGACCAGAGCTCCCTGTTAAGAGTTTGTACAATACTTCACTGACAAAATTGCCCGTCTCCGCTCTGACATGGGTGCCAAGGTTAATTAAGGTCCTGTGGATGTATCGATGGCCCCTGCTTGTCCTGTATCTACAGAGGAGTTTCCATTTCTGCAGCCTGAGGATGTGGACTCTTGGAGAGGCAACACATGTAATGGCCCTTGCCCTTTCTGGCTTATAAAAGCTGTCAGAGAGGGACCGGCTGAGTGGTCAGGATCAGTGGTGAATGCCTCCTTGCAACAGGGCAGGATCCCACCATGCTTCACGGAGGCAGAAGTAAGATGACTGATGAAAAAGCATCTCCCCTCCCCCCAATATAGCACTGGATAATTACCGACCAGTTTCCAATATTCCATTCTTGGTTATGCACTCGAGTGGGTTGCGGCTAGCCAGGTCCAGGGGTTTCAGGATGCAAAAGATTACCTAGAGCCATTTCTGTCTGGTTTCAGGAATCACTATGGGAAGGAGAGTGCTTTGGTTACCTTAGGGGGCAACCTATGCTGGGAATATGCGTTCAGCTGGCCCTCTCAGTGGCTTTCCATAGTATCCTTCTGGCCCCACCTCTCTGGGATGGGACTTGGGAACTCTGTTTTACAGGTGTTTGGGTCCAAGGTGTCTCAAGAACCACCTCTGCCTTTATGAACTTGCCCAGGTGTTAAGATCATCAGGGGAGGCCTTTCTCTTGGTGCCACTACCTTCGCAGGTGCACTTGGTAGATACATGGGAGAGGGCCTTCTCTATTGCTACTCCCAGAATCTGAACCCCCCTCCCCCAGGAGCTTAAGCTGACCCCAACTTTGCTGTCCTTTCACAAGGTGGTGAAGATCTTTCTCTTCAGGAAAGCTTTCTCTTAGTGACCAGATGCCTGAATGGAGTTTTAAAATTGGGATGGTTATTACTCTGCTGCTTTTAATTGGTTTTAATAATGTTTTCATTTAATATTTTAATACAGTGTTCATTTAATTCTATTTTAATGTGTGAATAATCTATTGCTTTTGGCTATCTTTTTTTACAATACAAGCCACCACAGGTCTTTTTATGGAGAAAGGCAACACAAAAATATTTTTAATAAATGGATAAATAGATGCAGGAATGTCACACCATATGCAGACTGCTATGGAGAGCTGGAAATGGCTGCCATCGTTTAAGAGAACACTTCACTGCAAAGCTCACTCGCAAGACGGCATTAATTCAAAGTGACTAGAGGGCATGCCCCAACTCTTCTAACACCCAGTAATCTAATAAGTACTTGGAGCCAAGCTGGAAAGACAAGGTCCTGCTCCTACAGTCACTCTAGTTCAGCCTTTCCACGGCGCAGCATTATGGTGACTGAACAGGAAACATAATCTTCCACAGAGAACCACCATGAGACAGGCGCAATGTGCCACTTATGTCATCCACACCGGAGCAGCTGCTACTCCTTATCTTGCTACCTGCATGTTTGCTTCAAGAATACTCATTAACTAGTAGGAAAAGTTTTTACTGAGTTACACATTCAACTTTCACTCTAGTGGAGGGAAACAGTTCACAAGAGGAGTTGCATCAATTTTTGCAGCTGCTTAAGCAGTAATCTTGTCATCTCTAGCCACACTGCCACCAGTGCAGTCAGTCAGCCAGTTAGTTGGTTTATATAGTTTATCTGCCGCCCACTACCCAAAGGTCTTTGGGAAGCTTACAACAACTAAAATTAACAATTAAAACAATTAATTGCACAGTTCAGAACTGGGTGTCCTCAAACACATCATTTCCACTAGCGCAATAGATACCGACCTCAGTCTTAGCTTGCCTTTGTGTGCAGGTGCTGCTAAAACAAGCAGCAGATTGAATGTACATCTGGCATGCAGTGAGGCACACTTAAGCCTATGGAATTTTGGTGAGCTTAGATTCACTCACTTGGGCATGGGTTTGGGCTGAAAGAAACTTAACCACAAAGCAATTCTCAGGGAAATTTGCTGCAGGCAGGCTTTTCTGGAATAAGATGTCTCTTTCATCCTTAGATCAGTTACTCGATGAAAGGGGCTGAAAAGATGGGTGCACAGCTGGCAGACAAACATAAGCAGCTGTCTTATGCACTGGAGTGACTAGGCCCTCAACCTCTGTATTGCCTCAGGCTGAAGTTTCTCCCCATGTGACCTGGAGATGCCAGGACTGAATCTGGGACTTCCAAAGGCAAGGCAAATGCTTCTACTAGAATCTACAACAGAGCTGCCATATCACCACTCTATCACTATGAGTGGAACCATGGAAATGGGCACTGCCTAGAGTTAAAACACATCATCTTTGGCATCCATTTCATGTAACCTGATGCCAAAGAGAAGCAAAACAGTTGAGCATTATATGTGTGAGCCTAAAAAAATCACATACATTATATATTTATTTCAACATTTACAGTCCACCCATATCCCGCAGAATCTCAGAATAAGTTACAAAGCTGTATAAAATTATTTGAAACCATGTGATTTTTAAAAAAATAATAATGAAAAATTAACTGTATTAAAAATATTAAAATTGTTGCATTAAAATCTACAGAGTCTACAATCCTCAAAATCCAAAGGCTGTAAGAAATAAGTACATATTGACTTGACACCAGAGTGATGTCAATATTAGGGCACTGGGGGTACTTCCATGATTGTGGCATTCAGTCAGGAAAAAAAGACTTATCCACAGCACACTTGTTCTCTCAAGGGTGGGCCATGGAGGGGGAGGGCTTCCTCAACAGATCTTACTGATTGGGCTCCTTAGTTTCTTTATTTGTCAGTTTGTTTGTTTTTAAATGCTCTCAGGAGAATCCCAGAAAGGCACTGGCATGACAGCTGCCAGTCCCCTTGCACAAAGAAACCTACAATGCAAACAGTGCAAGAGTTTGAAACCTAAGGAAAAGTTCCACTCGTGGAGGGGGTCCTTGGCAGGTGCTGTGGAGTATTATACCCTGGGCAACTGATGATTTGGTTATTTCTTAGAGAAAAGCAAGTATCCCAAAAGCCGTCCGCCTGTCCTCCTCCTCCTCCCCGCCCTCAAGCTCCCACTTTGACCACGGAAGGGGAAAAGGAGGAGGGCGAGGGACCAGCAGCCCTTCATCCGCTTCCTCAACATGTTCAGGGCAGTTCGGATTCTCTCCCCCTCCCCTTGCCCTCACCCTATGTGAGGGCAAGGACGAGTCAGCCGCCTTCTCTCCCCAAACCCAAAAGAAAACCCGCCCTAAGAAAGGGCCGCCGCCGAGAGGGCACCGGGCGAAAGAAAGGCGGGCTTCTGGAGGGCGGGGAGGGGGTCAGGACAAGCGGCGACGCCTCCTCTCCCTCTCTCCCTGGGTCCCGACCCAGCCGAGCCACGGTGTCGGCGGCTCCCCTTCGCCGTCTGCCCGCCTCCCTCTTTCCCCTCCCCCTGCCCCCCGCCCCTCCCCTGCTCCGCCCCGCCCTGCCCGCCGCGTACCGTCCGGGCGGCCTCTGCCCAGGTCCTGCCCTTCTTCTTCTTACGGCCCTTCTCCCTCATGGCGGCCGTTGAGCGAGGGAGGGCGAGCGGGCGGAGGCCGAGGGCGCCGCCGCCACCGAATGAATGGACGGAGAAGGCACCGGGGGGGGGAAGGGGCGTGCCGGAGGGGGGGTCGAGGGCGCCGGTCCTTTTCTCTCTCTCTCTCTTTCTGCTCCCCCCTCTCTCTGTTTCTCTCTCTCTGTCTTTCTCTCTCGAGGCGGCCGGTGAGACGGCGGTTGAGGGGGGGGGGGACGGAGGAAGAGAATGACAGAGGGCGAGAGAGAGAGAGAGAGAGAGGCGCGCGAAGGGCCACGGCCGGTGCAGCTTAACAGTTCCTGAGACGCGCGACGCCCGCCGCTCCCCCCGCCGCCATGTTGGGAAATCCTTCAGGAGTCACGTGACAGCGACACCTCCTTCGCCTCGTCTCGCCCGCCCATGACCGCGTGACCCCGCCCATCGCCGGGGAAAACGGACAGGGCGCGGGAGGGGCCAAAAGGGACGCCTTGACACCGCGCTCCGCCCCTGAGGCGGTGGGGGTAGAGGAGGAGGGGCGAAAGAGCCTGAGGCGCATGCGTAGTTAGAACGCCAACTCCGCTCGGCGCTGGGGCTTCCCTGCCCCGTCGCGGCTCTCCGCGCATGCGCATTGCAGGAGAGCGAGGGCAAAGCTTTTTCTCCCGAGGCAGCCCCCTCCTCCCTGGAACGCTTTTGCGCATGCACAGTGTGCCTCTACCGCCGCGTTCCTCGAGGGCAGCCGCCTCTGAGCTTCGAGGCGGTGGAGCGGCGTTCCCGTCCTCTGGCCGGCCAGGCGCGGGATCGAACCCGCGGAGCTCGTTGAGGCACGCTTTCTCATCCCCCCCCCGACCGGGCGGGCCCCAAACGAAAGGAGCGCCTGGCAGGAGGAGGGCGCCCAAAAAGGGCTGCGCGGGAAAAGGCAGGGCGGGTGGGGTGGGGGTCCTCCTTGCAAAAACAAAAACAAAAAAAAGTGGGGGGAATGATTTTTTGGGGGGCGAGGCGTCGCTTCGTATGCTGCCCAAGGGGCTTTGCAACCACCAGGAAGACCCCCAGCCAGGATGGGCATCCAGTTTGCACACACGCACACACCTACAGTTGCTGCTGCTGCTACTGCTGTCAGATTCCTGAAGAGAAGGGGGACGTGGGAGCTCACGAAATGTTACATTAGAAATATGAAAGTTAGTCTTTAAGACGCCAGGTGTTTTTGTTCCCTTTGTTTTGTTTTTCCTTTGATTTTTTTTTTCGGGGAGCTGGATTTGTACAGCAACACGTGCACCTGAATCAGAAAGCCCGATGAAACTGCCACGGACGAGCGCGCCACAAAGCAGTGACAAAGAGAACAAGGATCCTGGTGGTGGGGAACGTGCGCCGCCCGGAGGAGCCCCGTGTATGTGTGTTTGTGTGTGTGTGGGGGGGGGGGAGACACCAAACGCGCACCGGGGGTGGAATCCAGGCCCTTCTCGGTTGGCCTCCTCCCCTTTTTTTTCCTTTTTTTCTTTTTCTCCCCTTTCCTTTCCTTTTCCTTTCCTTTTCCTTTTCTTTTTTGGCTTTTCGGAGCATTTTACATATCATGGACTACTTCTCCTCTTCATCCTCCTTCTCCTGGAAGGAGGGAGGAAGCCAGCCAACCCTCTGCCCTCCACACACACACACACACTCCTCCCCGGGCCGAAAGAGGAGGACGCGCGGCGCTCGTCCTTCTCCTCCTCCTCCTCCTCCTCGCCCTGGAGGCCGTCGGAAAGCGCAGGCAGCACCGGCGGCAGCCTCCTCTCCCCGCCCGGGGAAGCCAACGGGGACCCCTCGGCGGCGCTGGCTGGCTAGCTGGCGGGGGAAGATCCGGATCGGTTGCCCGCGGAGCCCGCCCGGAGGAGGCGGCGGCAGCACGGATCCCAGGCGGCGGAGGACCTCGCCATTTCCCCTCACCCTAACCCTCGCCGCCTGCCGCTACGATCGCAGGGTCCCTGTCAGTCACAAGCAAAAATAAAAATAAAAGGGGGAAAGGTTGTGGCTGACGGCTGGGTTCCAATGTGGCCCACCCAACCCCCCTCCTTTTTCCAGAACGGCTTGGGGAGTGAGGCTGCCCGTGAAAGCTCGCATGAAAATATAGCGTTTGGCATTTAAGGAAACGCCACGGCGTTTTTCATCTTTAATTTTTAATTATTTTGTATTCTTAGTTTGATTTGGCCTGGTAAGAGCACAGGAAGCTTCTTAGCTGATGGGAAATGGCACTTGGCATCTGCCGGCATCCCATTCGAGGGCTCCCAAGGCTCCGCCTTTGGGTGGGAGGAGATGCTGCTGCTGCCTTTCCCTCGAACTGCGGTGGCGCTGCTGTGCTTGGCATCCAGAGGCTAACCACCTCTGGATGCCAAGCAAGGCAGGGCCATTATTCCTTGCAGGGCTGGCGCGTCCATTAAGATGAACTAGACAGTTGCCTAGGGCGCCAAAATGGAGAGGGGGCGCTGGCCAGCCTGCTGGCCCCCGCCGCCGCTGGCCACTGCCGTTGGTCCCCCCGCTGCCCGTCGCCCCCCCACCCATCCCCGCCCACCCCCCGGCCCCTCGCCGTCCCACGTCATCTGCCGCCCCCCCTGCCGCCCCGCGGCGGCGGGCGGGCTTGGCTTGGGGTGACCTTCCAGCCTTGGTGTGTGGGTGACCTTTCACCAGCTGCCTGCCTGGCATGAATAGGGAGGTAAACGTGCATTCCCAAGGCAGCAAAAAAAAAAAACACCAGCCTGTGAACTGGGTGCAGTTACTAGAGGAAGAAAATAAAAGGCGGAACTTGACGGACCCTCCTGGTTCCGTCAAGTTCCGCCTTTTACCCAGACCCCCTGACTAGACTAGAGATTCAGTTTAAACATTAAACAAAAGAAGGATATGGAGGGGGGGATATGATAGCTATGTTTAAATATTTGAAAGGATGTCATATTGAGGAGGGAACAGGTTTGTTTTCCATGGCTTCAGAGACTAGGGCTCGGGGCAATGGTTTCAAACTACAGGGAAAGAGATTCCATTTGAACATTAGGAGGAACTTCAAGAGGTTAGAGCTGTTCGGCAGTGCAATAATATGCTGCCATAAAGGAGGGTGGTGGAGTTGTCTCCTTTGGAGGTTTTTAAGGAAAGGCCGGATGGCCTTCTGTGTGGGGGGTGTGGGGGTGTCCTATGATGGGGGGTTCCAGCATGGCAGGGGGTTGGACTTGGATGGCCCTCGAGGCCTCGTCCAACTCTTATGATTATAGGTAGAATATTCAGGACGTTAGCAAGTATGTTGTCTGCCTTCTTACGGTGTTTTCGATCCCAAGAAAGATGGAAGGCATATAATCAGGGAAGGTGTGTGCCTGAGTGCGAGAGAGCACTTTGCACGTCGTAGAAGAGGGCGCAGTGGAAAGGCCACTAGGTGCCCCCACAGCTCTGCCCAGAGAAGGCAGGCGTGCCACATAATTGCTAAGGAGCCTCTACTGAGCAACAGCGCTGAGAAAAAGCAGCACGGACTGCGGAAGCTGTCCTTTGGAGCTTTTTCTGAAAGCATCTGGTCCTCATCCCCCTCCTCCTGGGAATGGTGAGCATAAGGAGGGCATCCTGCAAATCTGCCCCTCCCAGCCTCACCAAGCAAGAGATCGCTTCCCCAGGGTTTTTGTCCTTCAGTCGTGTCCGACTCTTCCTGACCCCATGGACCAGAGTTCGCCAGGCCTTCCTATCTACCACTGCCTCCTGTCGTTTGGTCAAATCCATATTGGTTGCATCGATGACGCCGTCCAACCTTATCATTCTTTCCCATCCCCTTTTCCTGAGGTGGCCAAAGTACTGGAGCTTCAGCTTCAAACTCTGTCTTTCCAGTGAACATTCGAGGTCGATTTCTTTCAGAATGGATAGGTGATCTCCTTGCAGTCCAGGGGACTCTCAAGACTCTCCTCCAGCACCACAGCTCAAAGGCATAAATTCTGCAGCGATCAGCCTTCTTCATAGCCCAGCTCTCACTTCCATACATCACTACTGGGGAAAAAACAGTAGTGGTGGTTTTTCCAGTAGTGACCTTTATACTGTCACCTTTACACTGGAAAGCTTCACTGGGTGCTGATCCTGTACCTAGAAGCAGTGCACCCTCAAGAGAAAAACATGGCTTAGTCTAGCCACCCCTTGCCTCAACCCTCATTGTGTAAAACAGGTTCTCCAATCAGCTGCAAGACACAACAGCTTTGTTTGGATGCCTCCTGCCTTTATAAGGTGTGATCTGGACCTCCCCTGAAAAGTTAGGTTTTCCAGAAATGGTGGACCTGAACCCCAAGCCCCACCCTGCCCCTTAAAGTGAAAACATGCCTGGGTAAATTTTATGTTATGTTATATGAATGAATGGCTGCTTCTGGATGCAGTTCCAAGACCGGCTGTGCCTCCTCCCATTTCCTGGTTCAGAATGGAGCTATAAAAAAGAGTGTTAATTTGTGTTGTCTTTTTTGGGGGGAGGGCTCACATTCCCCCCTCTTCCTCTTGCTTGAAATTCTGCTCATAGTGTCTTCCCCCCTCCTCTGGAACGTGTCTCACTCTGGTGCCCTCCATCCCATAGAGGTTGGTGGGAATTGTAATCCAGCACCACTTCAAGGCACCAGCTCTAAGAATGACGCACCTGGGCAAGGTGGCTTGAGCAGGGTTGTTGACCAGGAGGACATGGAGGAATCCTGGAGTGAGTCAAGACGTGTAGGGAAGCCATGGCTAAAACATCCCTGACAGGTGCTTGGGTACCTTCTCTTTTTAAATCCCCCACTTACCTGCCAAAGAGCAATTAGGGGTCAGGACATTCAGCCTGATGGTTGGTCAAACTGTCTGTTCAGGTGTTGGGAATCCAACAGGTGAGGGTCTTCTTCCACCTGGCAGTCCTTCAAATATTTCAGGCAGGCCATCCTTGGGCTTCTCAGCCATCTCCTGCCGACACATACTGGGCTCTTTCATCACAAGGCTTGGTGTCCAAGACCTTCTGTCATCCCTGTCACCCTCCTTTGGATATGCTGCTGTTTAATCTTCTCCATGTCCTCCTTCAACCCAGGCACCGAGAACAGGCACCAGAGTTCCAGGCGAGGTTTGACCAAAGTGGAATGGAGCAGTACCATGACATCCCTGGGTCTGGATGCAACACTTCTGCAGATGTTGCTTCTTACTGCACTTGCCTTTTATGTTGCAGCATCACAAAACGGGCCCCTGTGGAGTCTACCCACAGCCCAAGATTTTCTCATTCATTACTAGCCAAGCTGGTTGGTTGCTCCCCGTCTTTTAAATCTGCACCTCGCCTTTCCCCGTCCAAAGAGGTCAAACTTTGCATTCTTCCTGATGGGGTAATTGATGGCAGTTCATTCTCCCTCCCCAAAAGAGAAGAGGCACATACAAAAACTGTGAGGCAGGCCTGCCTGGTCTCAACCATGCTCATTCCTTTATTGTCATGGTTGGGATTTGGTGGCGGCGCTGTCATCGAAACGTTCAGGCCCACACCAAATCGAAGCAACATGACGAGTATTGGAGAGAAACCCATCCAGAACCAGAGGGGGTGCAGGTGGGTACATTTTGCAGGATATAGGTATGCATAATATGTCCAGTATATTCATACATCAGGAGCAACAAGCATGGGCCACCGTACACCAAGTTTTGACTGCCTAAGAACATCACAACAGTGACAGGTGCGAAGATTTTGGTCCCTGTTGGGGCCCTCGCTTGTGCAACCCAGCCACCCGTCCCACTCTGAGACCCCCCTCTGGAATTTCCCCCCCTTCTCCAGTCACCCACAAAGACAGCAACCCCACCAATTTCCCTGGCTTGGACACCCCCACACCCCCCACACGTAGGACGCACGCACCCACCCACCCCCAAGACATTCATACGTAAATACAGACGCACCAAAATACAAAGAATGAGAAACACCAGAAGTCAGCATCGGAGGTCATCGCAGCAGGTGCCCACGGCGGAGGGCTGGAGGCGCCTGCTCCTTGGCCCATGGTACTGAAAGAGGCAGGAGGCCCGAGCCACCGTGAAGGAGAGCCAACCCCCCCATGCCTTTGCCTTTGTTCTTGGCTTTGTTTTTGTGCTAGGAAGTGGCCTGAGCTGGTGGCCGGCAGAACCACCGATTGGGGGGGGCAGCATGGGAGGGGTCTTCAGCACAGTGCCAGGAGGGCAGATGAGAAGGGGCACTTTGGTGTCAGAAGGAGAGTGGTCCTCTCCACCCCCACCCCCCGGTTGTGAACCTTGACTGAGAGAGGCAGGCTGAGCTCCACTTGGCTGTGGGACCCCACCACCACCACCACCACCACCATCCCCTGAAGCCAGCATCGGACTGTGGGAGTTGCCTCCTGTTCTCCTCGGGAGGACCCACACAAGAGCCAGTCCCAATCGCAGTGGGGTGGGGGGGGAGAGGGTCCTATTATCCCGGCATCTTATCCCTGTGACAGGGACCCTCCCCTTTGCAGGGACGCAGGCCACCAGAAGGAAAGACCAGGTGTCCCTTGCCTTTGCTAAGGGGAAGGGTCCTTTCCCTTTTTGCTCTGGGTGGCCTTCTGAAGACATCCCTTGGCCGCCGACCACAAAGCCCGAAGGGTGTTGCGCCCATTGGTCGGCGCAACTAAGGTGGCCGAGGAAGGGGCTTGGGCTGGCAGCTGTGCCTATGGATGTGCAAAAGGTCAGCCCCCAACAACTCTCTCAGCTTCCCACTGCCCACCCCACCCGGTTCCCTACTGTGCATGGATGCTGTGGGCTGTGCACAGCAATCTCCACATTTACAAGATGGGGGGAGCCAGGCATCAGAGCCAGCAATGGTTATACGTAGATGGCATGAAACGGAGAGAAAGGGGGCCCTCTCCCAACAGATGGACTAAAGCAATGCATGTTCTTCAGCAGTTGGCCGGCAAGCTCCATCAGCTGCCCTCCCCGACCCCCGAGGCCTTCTTGTCAGCCCCTTCCCCACCCACAGTCCTTGTCTCTCCACGCACCCCTCAAGTTTCCTTGCTGCTTGTGGTCCTGATGGTTCCTGTACTCACCAGTTCCATTCGTTGGGTATGTGGAAGGCTAAGAAAACAACCTAAACACTTTGCACACCATTTGATGAGTGGGTGCCTTGAGGTCTGTCATAGGCTGTGAGTTGCCTGTCCTGCACATTTTGCATTTAGTGTGGTTTGCTTGAGCTGCTGGAAAAGTCTGACTGGTGAGGGAACCCGAATCGTGGAAGTGCAAACAAGAATCGAAAGGAAAATACTTCCCCCTTCAACTTGTAATTTGAACCTTAGGCTAGATCAGCGGTTCTGAACCGGTGGGTCCCCAGATGTTTCTGGACTGCAACTCCCAGAAATCCTGGCCAGCTCAGCTAGTGATGAAGACTTCTGGGAGTTGCAGTCCAGGGACATCTGGGGACCCACAGGCTGAGAACCACTGGGCTAGATGTTTAGCACATTTCTACCAGAGGTGCTCCCTCAAGCGATGAAGGACACCTGCTTGTCTTTGCACTTGGTTTCTCTCACTGGTGTATCTTGCACTGGTGTGCATAATCTGTAGGCCTGACTGCTGAGGCCGATCTCGCTGACAAATCCTTGCCTCAAAGGGTAAATGAGTTAATCAGGTTAACCGTAGGGAGCATGCATTCCTCTTAATGTGTAGTTTGACCCACATTTAGAAGGCCTCCGCCTTCCTTGAGTGGCAAGCAGAAAGGAGGGCCGAAGGGGCCCCCAGGGCGGCGTTCCAAGAAAGAGCAGGGAGGGCCATGGGGTGCTGGCGGCGGCGGCAGTGGTGGCAGGACCACCCCCTGCCCATTGACCACAGCCTTCTGCCAAGGAGGCTGCTGTCCTTTCCTTGCCAAGGCCACCAGGCTTCCAGTGGGTTTGTGGCTCTCAGACGCCCCAAACGCAAACCCCTGCCCTCTTAACGCCTCAGGAGCAGCTGAGTCCTCCTTCTGGCCTCACAATGATCCTTGCTTTGTTTGGGGGGGAGACAGGGAGGGGCAGTCAGACATCGTGAAGATGATGGAGGGCACTAGAGGCCCCCCTCCACTTGCCCCTGAAGAAAACAGGAGCAGAAAGAGGCCCAGAAACTTTGCCCAATAACACAACAGAAAGGGCAAGGCGAGACCCTTCATGGTGGACCGTGAGAAAGTCACGCTGGCCCAGAATGATGTGGTTGCCGAGCTCCGAAAGGGAAAGATCGGGTGTGGGTTGCATACTCTCTCTCTCCCTCCCTCTCTCTTTTAGAATTTGCCCATCTTGGTACTGGATGCCTGCTTTTTCTCCCCTTGGCATGTGAAGGGGCCTCCCTGGGCAGCAGAGGAGCCCTCCAGCAAGCCAGGGTGCTGCCAGCCCTGAATGGCCCCTTGGAGGGGCTGCTTTCCTGTCCTCCCCCCTCCAAAAGCCCCATCACAGGCCCACCGCCAAGCCTCCCACTGTGGCTCTTGCCACTCCGCCCTTTGGCCTCTCTCTGCCCCCCTGGGCCACCAGGGGGGCGGTGGAGGGGGAGAGCTGAATCCCAGGTGCCCCTCAACGTGTTGCTGTGCTGCCCTGGTGGCCTGGTGTCTGTCTGCAGGCTCTCACTGTAAGAAGCAGCCCAGTGGGACAAACTGTGGCCACCCCGTGCTGTGTGACTGGCAACATGAGGATCCCCCAAGTCACGGGTGCCAGCTTTTTAGACATTTTTCTCCATAGGGTGGGGAGAAAGACAACAACAAATAGGACACGTTTCCCACTGTGTGTGTGGGAGGACCCCCCCCCCACAGGGACAGAGCGCATGAGGAACAAGGACCAGATGGTACCACAAGGCGCCTAGGCTATGGTCTCTGGAGTCACCATGGCCACAAGCCAAAGGGTTCCACAATATCTGCTCTTCTCAACTCACCACTGCAAGAAAACAGGTGACAGTGGGTAATCCTCATTGTTAAAATGCACCCCCTTCCTCTTCTGGGTTTCCTTCACAGGAGAGCCTCGGGTGGCCCTTTCCGTGCCGGGGGCATCCCTCCCCCACTGGAACAGCACCTGCCCTCCTGTCCTGGTTTGCAGATGCCCCACCACTGGGCCACGGTTGGTGTCTAGAGTGGTCACTGGGTGGGCAAAGAGGGACCACGATCTGGCTCCGGGACTCCCCGGGAGAGACTCTGCTGCCCGACTCCCGGCTGTGCTTGCATGAGGGGTGCCCAACTGGGAGCCGGCTCCAGGATGGGGAAGTGAGGCGGATCCTGTGCTCTTGTTGCAAAGGTTGTGCCACCGTTGGTGAGGTCAAGTCCTGGCCTTGCTTGCCGCCCTCACCGTGCAGCAACCGTGGTAAAGCAGGGCACGACTTTTCTCGGGTACATGAGCCACCTCTGGATCTGAGTTTGTCCCAAACAGAGTCCCCGTGGGGGTTCTGAACATCCCCAGGGTGAAGTCCGAGCAACAGTCATCTTCTGGAAAGTCTGCGCGCATTGTGCAGCCGCCTCAGCGCCAACCAGAGAGTGGCTGATCCCATGCGATGCCGCCGGATGGTGAGAAGGCTGCTCTGAGTCCAAAGCTTCGCAGGATCAGCAGCACCGCCAAAACACACCATAAATAAATAGGTTAAATAAATAGAAGGATCCAGGGAGGGAGGGAGAGGCGGGGGGCGGGGAGCGGGGCTTGCCCCTCTCCCCGATACAGACACATACGCACGCACAAACGAGGAGGAGCTAAGACAAGGGACACGTTAGTGCAGGGGAAGTCTGTCTCGGGACCAGCGTCCTCCGAGGTGGCGGCAGCAGTGGCGGCCGGCCGGCGGCTGATGAAGGAGCGTGGCCCGCCCTGTGCAAAGGAAGGGCAAAGGGGAAGGAAGGAAGGAAGGACCAACCGCCCTGGGGGGCCAGGTGCTACTCGTGAGCCAGTGCTGGGGAGGGGCTCTGTGAGCTGGAGGCCAGGGAGGCGTGGGTCGTTGATGGTGGCAAGGAACGAGGCGTCTGGCACCTGAGGCGGCGGGAGAGGAAAGAAAGAGAAAGAGAGGAAGACAAGAGGAGGAGAAGGAGGAGGAGTGTGTATGTAGGGGGGGGTCCTGGGTCCCCCCCTCCCCCCCCCCCCCCCTCCAAAGAAGAAGGGTCTCTCAAAGCCATTTCCTCCCCCCCCACCCAAGGAAGACCTAGACCCCCCCCAACCTAAGACTGGCCCACCACTTGGTAGACATGGCTGGTGGGGTGGGCTGAGTGCCCACACTTTGGGGCCCGGGAGGGGGACCGTGCTTGCCCTCCGATGCCTGTCCCTGCAGGATTCCCCTCCCTGACTGTGACATCTCTCTGCCTTGCAGCGACACTCAGAATTGCTCTCCTCACATGCCTTCCCTCGTTTTTCTCTTGTTTTTATGCCTGCCTTCAGTGGGATGGGCAGGGAGTCCCCAGCAAGGAGCCCTACGGAGGTAGATCAGCCCAACACCACCCCTTCGAAGCCTGATCTGGCTATGGTCCTGGCCGTTCTGCCAGCGGCCAGGAAGGCTCGGGACCCTGTTCCTCTCTGGGGAATCTGTCCCACCGGCCTCAGGACTCATGTCTGAGCACCAACTCCACCCTCTCTCCTCCCCTGCTCCCCTCACTTAAGGCTGTCGATGCACCAGAGTCTTTGTGACCCACCATTGGTGCTTGAACTGAGGCTGTGCATGCACGCACATACGCACCTCCCTGCCCCCAACATAGCGACCCTCGCCCTTTCCCTCACTCGCCCCTTCCTTCCACTCACCAGGACCGTGACTTCCGCACCCGGGTGGCAGCGGGGCGCTCCAGCAAGGTCTCCAGGCGCATCAGCCTCTCCAGGTGGAGGGTCCGCGGGTCCTGCTCGCTTTGGTCTCGCGTGATCTCAAATTCAAAGACGGCCGGAGGGGAGACGTCCAGCTCCAGGAACAGGATGTTCTCCGCCTGCGGAGGAGGATGGGAAGCGCATGGAGAGCGCCATCGTCACAGAGCCCATGCAAAGCGTGGGGACTGAAGGGGGGCCCTCAAATAGAGAGGTTGTCTGGGTTGCACTCTCTGCAGTAGAACAGCACCTCCCGCAAGCCCCTTTAAATCATAAGGAGGCCCTGTTGGTTTGTGTCACCTCCTCCTTGGCTGAGGAGATGATCTCCAAAAGAACAGAGGCCACAAAGGCACCGCACAGCAAAAATGAGCACGACCCTTGCGGCCTCCTCAGGACCAGCACGTAGTCCTGGGCGTTCGTTGATCCCAGCAGAAGGGACAGAACAGAACCAAGTCATTCCTTTCTAAAGCGGCAAAAGACACTTGCAAACCTCTGGGGCTCAAAAAACACCTCTTCCCCAGGTGTCCTCACAAGGCTTTACAGCCGCCATCCAAGATGGCTCTTCAAACCACATACAAAACTTCTTTCCTGGTTTGGGACCACCACCACCCTGAAACACCACCTCCACCCATCCACCAACCCCCCGTGATTGTGCTGAGAAACCCCGACTTTCTTGATCCCGGTGGAGGACTCACAGTCAGGGCCTCCTCCTTGGCGGTGGCTACCCGTTTATGGAACTCCTCATTGGGGTTCCCTCCCACCACTCCTCCCTGATCTCCAGAGTCTGGGTGAGGGAGGGGCATTAATTACATCAGAGGAACCCCAGGGGCTCCCCAAGTCCACGCAGGCTGGCCTGGTTTCTTTGATGCTCAGTGCTCCCCAGTCCGTGTCCTTATCAGTTTGCTGCTCCTTCTTCTCCATGATGTTGTTGCTTATTATTTTGGCCACTAACCCTTCTTAGTGACCGTGCAGGCATTTTCAGCTCCAAGGACTAGGCAAAACCACAGTGCTCCACTAACCCACATAAAAACGTGGTTCGTGAATGTTGTGGCTGCCATCCATTCCCACAGGGGTGGTGGTGGAGGTACCTCAACATCGGAATATGCTTGCTGATACGAGGGGCACCCTCCTCTTAGGAGAAAGCCCCACCACCACCACTCCAGGGCCCGCTGGCTTACCCGGTAGCGAGGATGGGAGCCCATGGACATGGCTAGGCGAGCATACTGACTGATCGGCCGCTTGTAGCCCACCGCAGAGGTCGGCCGCTTCTTCATCTGGGTCCCGGTGGGGAGGTTGCCCCCGCTCCTGCTGGTGGAAGCAGAGGCAAGAAGAAGTCATCGTTAGCGGCAAAGCTTATGCACAGACGATTTGCACAGCAGTGACGGCGGAAGCTGCGTGGGTTGAGGGTCTACTGTTCCCTAGGAATTCTCCCAGCCAGAATTCTGGACCTTTAGCCGAGAAGCCCAGGTCCTCAAGAGGGCTTCCATTCTTGCGGGGAATGAAGAGCCCTGCCAGCCATTTTTGTCCCTAGGAAGAAAGGGTGGGCGGTGACTAAGCTCTGTGGGAGCTGCAAGGGATTAGAGGACTGGTGGTCTCTCTGCTCTGCACCGTCTGCCTCTTTCATCAACAATGGCCAGTCTTCCCAGTCGCCTGGGGCTCCCATGGAATGTACCCACTCCCACCCTCACTGGGACATGATGGCTGGCACAGCCTTCCTCCCCAACTGGGGCAGAACTGAAAACTCCTGGGGAAGCTTTGAGTCCTTGTTGAAAGCCTCCATCCTTCTGGACTGGGAGATTCCTGGTGCGTTCCATAAAATGTGAAAATCTCATCACTGTCCTGGGAAGCGTGTGTCAACAGACATGTCTCCAGGCTCTTTAAAAATGCAGGGCTTTGGAATCAGCTGCTCTGTGAGCGCCAGAGGAAGAAGTGAATGGCCGCCCTTGGCAGCTCTCCACATCTCTTCTATTTCCCTCACACAAGCTTCTCTGGAGGTCTTGAGGGGATGGGTTGAAACACGGGCATGCCAGGGTTTCTCCCTGGGCCTGGGGAGGAGGAAGGGTCCCTTGTGACTTGGCCCCTCCGAAGTGCAGCACGTCCCACTGAAGACTCCTCCTTTCCTCCTGGGCTTCTCTGGCTTGCGTTGCCGTCTGGTCGGCAGCCTGAGCTTGGCAGCCATGGGCTCCTCTCTCCCTCTTTCCCTGGTGGTGTCCTTTGAGTCCCCCACCCCCACCCCAGCTGCCCTCAGAGATGTCTGCCTGAGGTCTGTGGAACCAACCGGCCCCATGTGACAGAGCTTCACGGCAAGAACTTGGAAAGGGTATGGCTGGACTACAGTTCCCCAAATGCCCTGTCCAGCCAGCCAGCCAGCCAGCCAGCCAGCCATCCTTCTGGGACCTGTTGTCCAGATACGGAACTGTTCCAGGCTCTGAGGCCTAGGACCCCATTCTCTCTCTTCCTAGAAGGAGGCAGGGGGGCACAAAGACTTACCTGCCGGGCGTCAGAACCAGAGGCTGGAATTTCCACTGATCCTCCTCACAGTCAAAGTAAAGGCGGTTCATGATCTTGTTCTTCTCCTCAGGGGGGATGAAGTTTTCAATGATCAGGTACCTGGAAGGATGGAAAGCGGAAGCCTTAGGGCTAATGGGGACCTCATGGGCAGAGGCCCGTGGCCAGCACAGGCCCCGAGCCTCCTGAAGCAAAGGAAGTACTTGGGAGAGTCCGGTAATAAGGCCACATTTTAGCATATTGCATATTGGTATGCTGTTTCTAATAATGGCATTTTTTGTTGCTCTGATAAGTGTTATTTCTGGGATCTGCAACTGCTTGCAATATTTGTGTGCAGTTTCTTGACATTGTTCCCAAAACCCTGATGACTATGGGGACCCCTGAAGTGTGTTTCATCCACAAGCAAGATGCTTCGATTCCCAGGTCTCTCTATCTGTTAATTTTTCAAATTCTTTAGCTTCAAGTCTGGCATCCCCTGGAACTGTCATGTTAATGATCCTGATATCGTGGGTGCTGCTATTGATCCAGAGCCTATAAAAAAGCCTCACCCTGCTTGTCCTGTATTAATGGATGACTTTCATCTCCTACAGCTGGATGATGTGGTCAGGACCCTTGGCGAGATGGGGGCCACCACATTTCTCCTGGATCCTTGCACCTCATGCATCATAAAAGCTGCCAGAGAAGGTATGGCAGACTGGTTAGGAAGAGTAGTGAATGCCTCCTTACAATAGGGCAGGATTCCAGCATGCTTAAAGGAGGCAACAGTAAAACCACTGTTAAAAAAGCCCTCCTTAGACCCAATGATACTAACAATTACCAACCAGTATCAAATATCCTATTCTTGGGGAAAGTCCTAGAGCTGGTTGTGGCCTCACAACTCCAGAGATTTCTGGATGAGATAAACTACCTGGATCCATTTCAAACTGGCTTCAGGCCTGGCTATGGGACTGAGACTGCACTGGTTGCATTGGTAGATGACTTACGCAGGGATCTCTGTCCCTTTTGGTTTTACTAGACCTCTCAGCTGCCACTACAGATCACAGCATCCTCCTAACTCATCTCTCTGAAACGGGAATTGGGGGCACTGCATTAAAGTGGCTCCGGTCCTTCCTACAGGAAAGAACGCAGAAAGTGGTATTAGGTGGCTCATGCTCGACACCACGGCCACTGACCTGTGGAATCCCCCAGGATTCTATCCTGTCTCCCATGCTATTTAACATCTATATGAAACCACTGGGGGAGATTATCAGGTTTCAGTGTCACCACTATGCCAATGCTACCCAGCTCTACCTCTCATCACCTCCAGATTCTAAGGGAGCTACTATGTCAACTTGACATGAGTGTTTAGCTGCAGAAATGAACTGGATGAAGGTGAACAAAATGAAACTAAACCCAGACAAGACAGGGGTGCTTCTGGTCAGTCGAAAGGGAGAACGAGGGATAGGGATACAACCTGTACGGGATGGGGTTACCTTCCAACTGAAAAAAGAGGTGCGCAGCTTGGGGGTGCTCTTGGACATGGAACGTTACGCTCTTTTTAACTGTGTGAGGTCTCTTGTAGCTTTAATATTATGTTGTCTTTTAATCCTGTAAGATGTCTCTCAATTCCCTGTTCTTATTTGTACTGGACTGTATATTGTCCCTCATTACTCTAAGCCGCCTTGTGTCCTTTGACAAGGAGAAAGGCGGGGGTAAAAATACTCTTAAATAAATAAATAAATAAATAAATAAATAAATAAATATTTGTAGAGGGGTGGCAGTACAGAAATGCAAACAGATGTTGAGGTAGCAAGTAGTATTGCAATTGTGTGGCTTCATGGCCAGTTAAGGTCAGGGTAGCACCACCACTTGTGCTGATTGAAGCTCCGTGAAGACATGCTCCCCCCCTCCGCAAGCCGCTGAGTTTCTGGGAGGCTTGCCAGTGGGTTGTGGCCTTTGGAAGAGGTTTTTGGGAAGGTAAGAGGCAACCCTGGCCACAGAGCAGGGAGCAGCGGACGCACCTCGGGGCTGCCCCAAGACATGACCCATAGGTGGCCCTGCCGCTCCCCTCTTAGTGAAGACCACAAGGTGCAAAGATGCTTATGGGGTCCCTCTTGCCCCTCGGAAGCCGCTGCCTCCCTCACTTGAAACCCTGTCCGCCTGGGCTTCTCGGGGGTGAACTTTGCTGGTGCATTTCCTGGACAAGACAGCTCCCCCCCCACGTACCCCCCCCCCACGTCTTGGCCTGGCCAGGCACCTACTTGAGCTTCAGCTCCCGCGTCTGCTCGTTCTGGGCCTCCTCCAGGTCTTGCCGCACTCGGATGTATTCGTCGTGCTGGTCCTGGATCTCAGCCTTCACAGCCTGGAGCTTGGCATAGAGCTGTCGTGGGAAAGAAGCGCGGGGGGGGGGGGGAGGCACTACTTGTGAAGGGGTGCGGCTGCTGCCCACACACAGCCCCAGCCCAAAGCACAGCCAAAGGCCGGAAGCGGGGGGCGCTGGCTCAAGGGCTGGGCATGGCAAGCAGGGTTCGCCACACCCCCCTATCCGGCCACACAGGTCCTCCGCTGTTATTCCTGACCAGTGGCTGGAGACGATGACCGCTCTAAGGTTTGCACCCTGGAAGTGGTGGCTGGAGACGACTGAGGAGGTCTGGATTTGCAGCACACAAAGGGTCACCAGAACATGCAGGAACCTTCTGCCAAAGGCACGTGGCTCAACCACGTTACCAGTGGAAAGCTCTCCTTGCCTCTGTTCCCACCACCCTCGTCCTCCCAAGTGCTGCTGGCCTTTGATCTCAGGACCCACAAAGGACCACAGAGCCTTCCCTCCTGCACGAGGCAGCAGGTCGAGAGGAGGAGCTCAGTGGAGACCATGAACACCCTGAACAGGAGCCAGACCCTCACCCCCCTACCTAGTCTACATAATCCCGAAGGGGGTGCCCCAGGGCACTCCCAGAGGCTCAGCAGGTGGGTGGCAGCCATGCCCCCAGTGGACCTTCTCTTAAGGAGGCCTCGGGGGAACGGGTGGGGGGGAGTCTGGCAGGCAAGGGCATGCTCTGCTTGCCAAGTGCCCCAGCGCCCATCTCAGGCTCAGAGGTGGATCTGACAGCCAGCAATAGGAAAGAAAAAAACCCAGCCTGAACTGGACAGCAGAGTTGCTGCTGCTTCCCCCGCCCCACATCACCACCACCACTCGCGTGACTGAAACAGCCATGGGAAGGGGAGAAAGGCTGCCCTGGATCTCCTGGGCAGCCACTTTGTACCCCCCCCCAAATAAAAAGCCTCAGGGAAGCTCCACTCTGAGACGCCATTCTAGACGTCCCTTTGCCAAAAAACGAAGTGAAGGGTTAGGAAGGAGATGGGAGGAGATGAAGCTGTTCCAAAATGTAATGGACAGAGGCAACTGCTGTTCCTCTCAGAACCCCTGCCCCAGGAAAAACTTCCTGATTGTTAGAGCTGTACAGCAATAGAACCCATGCCTTTGGAGGGCAATGACCGCTCCAGCGCTGGGGAGGCATTTCCAAGAGCAATCTCGGCACCACTCCCCACCCCACCCCCACACACCCAGCAGACCTGCTTGCATTTGTATTCCTGCCGTGAGCAGCAGGGAGGGGGGTGGACTCGGTGGCCTTACGGGCCCCTTCCAACGCCCTTCATCTACGGCAGTGTAAGTCGCTGATGGGATCCGGGATTCATCACACCACGAGGGCCCGTTTGTTTCTGAGTTGGACCGGCTCTCCAGCCGAGTTCAAGGAAGACCCACACCCACACACACACCATCTCCCAACGGGTCTCCCCGGGGGCCCTTCCCTGCCCCCACCCCACCCAGGAAGGGGGGGGCTTGCAAGCCACTCACTTTCTTCAGCTTCTTGGTCTTCAACTCCACCTCCTGCTGCAAGGAAGTGAACGTCTCCCGCAGCTCCATGGTCTCCTCGTCCCGCAGGAGGACCTGCTGCTGCATCTCCCGCTCGTGCCGCTTCTGAGGGGTGGGAGGAAGCCCAACGCAGCTCAGGAAGGGAGCCCCGTGTGTCCCCCCCCCGACCAGTGTGAGGGAGAGCCCCCCCCATGGGAAAAGCAGTCAAGAAGGCTGCCGAGGCAGAGGGGGCCATCCTGGCCAGAGAGGCATCAAGGCCAGCCATGGCCGCACCCCTCCTGTCCTGGGCTGGTAGGCCAGGGGGAAAGGCAAGGGTCTCGTGGCTACCCCGGCGCTCCTCCTCCTCCTCCTCCTCCACTGCCACTGCTGCCACCGCCTCTACCTGCTCGGCTATCTCTTGCCGCTTCAGCTCCAGCATCTTCTGCTGCTCGTTGGTGTGGTCCATGATGTTCCTCCCGCCAATCAGCAGTTTGCTCTCCATCGCCTGGAGGAGAAGGCAAGGAACCACAAGGGGTTACGCGGACTTCCAGAGGCCTCGGCGTTTCCTGCAAAAAGCAACCCCAGCCCCATCACCCTGCACAGCCTCTGGAGAACATCCCATGTTGTTCCTACTTATTGCTGTGTCTGAACATTCACTCCGTGTGTCTCTCGCGGGCTTGAAAGCTCCTGCTAGTTTACACAAGTGTAAGAGAGGTGGCGTTTCTCTTGGTGGCAGACGGGCACTGATCCTGGAGGGGCCGGGTGCTTCCCTAGGGGCACGTCCGGCTTGCTTAATCAAGGGCACCACCACAAATGCCAAGAGTACCTCATGAGCAAGTGGCCATCTTTCTCTTGTCCCATGTCCCTTATGCAGGCACATGCCTGCGACAGGATTCTACCCCCTGGGTTGCTCTCTCCTTTCCTGTTAACTCTTGACATTGTTCTCAATGTTTAACGTATTTCGATGAGTGCTGGCCAAGATGACTGTGAAAAATACCCTTCCAAAATCCCCGGTGAAGGTTAGGGGACAGTATCGGAGTCTTGGCGAATCCAGAAGCCAAGCCCCAAAGGGTGAGGTGCCACAGCCATGCCCGGCTCCTCTCCAGCCCAACCACGCCCAGGCCCAACCTGCCTCCCTGAGACAAATGGAGGCAATCACTGGAGAACTGGCCCTCCCTCCCTCCGTGCAGCTCCCAAACCCGCCTGCCTTTGCTGACAACGCCTGCTCTGGGGTGCAGCAGGGTGGCAGTGTGTGTGTGTGGGGGGAGTGTTTCAAAAATGTAGCCCTGCACTTCTCAAGGCCACCTCCAAGCAGGAGTTTTTGGACACAAGCACCAGCATAGCAGCCAGCCAGTCGCCGGGACTGATCCTGCTGGCAGCCAAGCGCCCAGGAAGAAGTCCCATGGAAAGGAAATTGGTGGCAGGCTCAAGGCTTCCCTCTTCCCACCCAGTGGCTGGACTTGGGGTTTAGGGTTCCCACCATTTTTTAAGGAAACCACGCTCAGGGTCCCTCTCCCTGGAAATGGCCGGGCAGGCCCGCTCAAAAGACCTCACTGAGCTCAGAGGCGGCGCAACCCTTGTAGCCGCAGGAACGGCAGACGCACACCTCAGCAGATTCCGTCCCATTAACTCCCTTTTCGTCGGGGAAAGAATGCTCCCCGGCCTTATGGGCACGAAGGCCCAGGACAAAGGGGGCAGGGAATGGGCGCAGCAGCAACAGCAGCAGCAGCAGCAGGGATCGTGGAAGTTGGGATGCCTCTGAGGACCAGCATTGCACTCCCTTCATCACCCCGTGCAGTGAAGGAAGCTGTGAGGGAAATCTGCTGTCCTGGTCTACTCAAGCTTGCTGTTGGCTCTGTCTCCGTGGGGATCCAATAAAACCCCCAAGCCCCCATTGTATATTTTTTTAAAAAAGGGGGGGAAGGGGGAAAACATTATCGAAAACCATCAACATTTTGTTACGGTATTAGACCGTGAGGTAACATTTTTCACACAACAAGTTATCATGACCATGGGAACGCGGGAACAGCAACAAAACCACGTGGTCGCAACAAACGTTATCACGGTACAGAATTAGTTGCGGTAAAAAGGAGGGCATGAAGTAACCGTCTAACAGACAGAAACAGCACCGCAACGGGACAAAAGCTACGCCAGGGAGGTCCTGGAATATATGTGCTTTTGTGGGTTGACCTTTTGCCACAGCCTTTTTTGGTTTCTTTCCTCGTGACCTTGGCCATGCTCTGAGGAGAAAGGGTCCTCCTGTCATTTCTCCACAACTCTCTTGCACTGCTTCCTTGGGAAACAAATGGGCACCCAGCACACGGAAACCAATGTTTTGAAAAAGCTGCAGGTGTGCACAGCCTCTGCCCCTTTGTCTGAAGGACTGGGATGCAAAACCCAGATCCTCTACTGGAGACTCAGATTAACAACAACAGCCCTGCTGTGCCTCCTGCCTCGCCTAAGACGGGCATGAAGATCATCTTGCCAAAAACTTTGCATCAGGGGTGGCTAAACTTTGCCCCTCCAGATGTTTTGCACCACAACTCCCAGAATTCCAAGCCTGTATGGCCAATGACAAAGGACTGTGGGAGTTGCGGTCCAAAACATCTGGAGGTCCAACATTTGGACACCACTAATCTAAGATTAACCCCCCCTCCATCTTGCCACGTTTGGACTTTTGGCACTTGCCTGGCAGAAGGGGAATGGATCCATGAAAGCTGGCAATGTTTTTTTTAATTATTATTGGTCTATAAAGGCATCACCTGTAGCCTCATCTTGGATTTACAGTTTCTTGATTCCCTTGGCCAGTACTGCCTGCCAGCTCCCCTCTCGGCGGGATGGAACCTCTGATGCCAAGGAGTATGGCAGCATCCCCCCCCTGCTGCCACTGCTGGGCACCTGTTCCTAGGCCAACGCATACCAAAAGCCCTGGCCCAGGCCCAGGCCCACTTCCGGCCCCACACCTGCTGGCCTCTGCAGCTGCTGTCAAAGCCCGGGTCCTCTCCTTCCTCCCCATGAAGGGGGGCAGAGCACCTGGAGCCAAGGGATGGAGACACACACACACACACACACACACACACACACACACACACACACACA
>JAHTLZ010000074.1:4868186-4880745 GCA_023846285.1 Phrynocephalus versicolor | reverse complement strand
CACACACACACACACACACACACACACACACACACACACACACACACCCCACTTGAGGGCACACATTCCCTCCCCTCTCTTTTGCATCAAAGGGCTGTACGGTGGTGTCTGGCATGCTACAGCCCAGTGTTTAATTTTACCAAAAAATGCAAGATGTATCACATTTATATAAGGAACTAAATTTTGTTTCAAACTGGGTCGTATGCAGAGCCTGGGTGGGAAGGGCAGCTCGCAGAACTCAAGGTGAGGGGTCTGCAGGCAGTGATGTGGGAACGCGGCAAGGGAGATGGGCGTGGCGAGCCCCCGTTGCCAAAGAGGCACCCCATTTGTGATGAGAAGCGGGCAGCACTGGCGATTAAGCCACTGAGCTCATCGACTGAAAGTCCAGCCCTTTGAAGCAGCACACCGGGGTGAGCAGAGAAATGGAAAGGTAAGGTGGGTAAGCGCACTTGCACTTTTAATCATGCCAGCCACATGACCACGGAAAGGGGTCTACGGTGGACAAACACCGTCTCTTTGGCTTAGAAACAGGGATGAGCACCAGCTGCTCAAGTCTGAAATGACCAGGCTTAACCAGGGGGTGGGGTGGGGTGTCAGAGCCTGCAATTTCCTTCCCATGGGGATAAATGGAGCTGATTGGCCCCCTTAATAAACGTAATAACAAATAAACTAAATAAATAAAGGAAAGGGGCTCCTCAAAGCTGGTGATTCAGGAGGGCCGGCCTGCTTGCGCTCAGTGTCAGGGACCACTGTGCGGGGTTTCTGTGTGGGTCAGATTCCTCTGCCAGGCCTCTTGCATCTGCCTCCCCCCCACCACCACCACACACAAAAAAAACATCCTTCATTTCAGCAGGAGGGCCCTGTGAGCTCCCTTCATGTCTCCCAAGACTCGGACAACAAACACAAACACACACAGGGAGACTCCTGCTTTTCCAAAGAGGCCACATCCTGCATTCTGCCCGTGGCCATTTTCTGGGGACGGCTGGTGGGAGGACAAAAACAATCACACACTGTGTGCATGTGCGTGCGCATGCTTCCCATTGTCAGAAGGTTCTGCCTCCCCCCCACCCCTCCTTCCTTCCTCCCCCCCCCCCTTCCCCATGGCTCTTGTTGCTGCCGCCTCTCCCATCACTGCTGGCCACAGGGCAGTCCCCTTTTCTAGCAGGGCAGGGCCCTTCGCCTCTAAGGTTGAGGTTCCTGCCGAGGCAGGAGGGGTGTGTGTGTGGGGGGGTGACCCTTGGGGTGCCCTCCTTTCCTTCATCTCTGTGGTTCTGTGTCCTAAGCACAAAACAAAACAAAACAAACCTGTGTTGCTCTTTGCATGCAAGTGCCCCCCACCCCCGAAACAGACAAGGTGGAAAGGGAAGTCATCGGAGGGAGAAAGGAAGGTTTTGTGTCAATGATGTCCTTGCCAGAAAACAGGGCCGGAGGACAAATGCTGGAGACAGCCCGCCCCACAAAGACCCACTGGGGGGGGGAGAGACATTGCTCCGACCACCGACTCCTTCCTGGAGGATTCCTATTCCCTTCCTCACCCAGCACGAACCCCCTCCTCCTTCATACCAAAGCCCTCCCCTCTTTCCTCCCCCAGCAGATCTCACTCCTGGCCTCACTCCATTTTCCCACCCATTGGGCAGCTTCCCAGTAGAGATCGGACCAGCCTCTTTGCCGAATGTAAGGCCGATGGTTGTGATGCTGGTTTGTCTGCATGTATTCCACAGGCCTCTCACCCTTCTGCCTCTTTTGCAGCCTTGTTCATTGCCACCATCAAGTGTGGCCCGTGACTATTTGGAGTGTCAGCCTGTTTTTTGGCCTGATGGCTTGGGAGTGACCAGCCTGAAGTCCGGGTGTGTGAGGGAAGGGCCAGCCTTAGAAAGTGTATCCCTGAGACTTTAATGTTTCCTCCTCATTTACTCTGGAGTCACAGCACCCCTCTTCCTCCACCGGCCCTTATTCCTCTTGGGTTCTTTTCCAAGGAGAAAAATAGGGTAAAAATAAAATACAAATAAACACCTGACTTTCCACCCCCGAAGCTGCAGGCTGGCAGTGCAGAGGTTGCACCAGGTCCCTTTCCAGGGCAGGGATCCTGTCAACACTTGGCTGCTCTTCTAGGCCTCATGAAGTCCCCCTTCTCCCTCATCTTGAGCTCTGCGTCCTGTAGGGAAGCTGCCCTCCCCCTCTCTTGTGCCCTCCCTTGTCAAACCCACACTGGGCACAGCCAGCTGGGAGGTGGACCTGGGAAGATGAGAGAAAGCAGGGAGCCTGGTGGAAAGGTGTGTGTGGGGGGGGGGGGTATATAGGAGGAGGCGTAGCTGGGGAGGTGGGCTTTGGATTCCATTCCAAGTCTTTTCCTCCTCATCACCTTTGGGGCTGTCAGTTCTTGTATTCTGCTTCCAAACCACCTGACCTTCCTCTCCCCCACCTCCACAATTTCCCTTAGCATCAGAAATGCCACTGCCAAGAGCAGCCAGAATCCAAATGGGATGTTTACATCTGCATTTAAGTGTAACGGCTCTGTACCAAATGGCAAGGGGCCACCCATGAAAGAATCCCTCATAGAATCCCAAGTCAGGTGCTATGCCCTGCGAGGAAATCAACCAAGGACACATTAATCAGAGGGCCATCTCCAAATCGCACCAGTCCACTTACAGGTTCGGTTGGGTTCTGGCCATTGCAAGGGAGGCCCAGTCACAAGAGAACTGAGGGAGGGGCCCATCATGGCATGGAGAGGCATCCCTCCCTCACAGCAGTTCAGCTCAGATAAGGTATGCGTCCGCAAGAGTGGGAAACCCTAACAGGTTCCTCCCGCCCCTGTACGCCATCCGGGAAAAGGATAAAAGCACCCACACCCACACCCAGTTTAAATTTCCATTTCTCTCTTTTGTCCAAATCAGTGGTAACCCATTATTTGTCAGTGGCAGCAGCCTGATGCTCACAACAACGGCCCCCTTTCTGAAGGGTGCAAATTAGCTAGTTTTGTTTTTGCGACTGGGTTTTGGAAGGCGATCGAGGCTTTGCCGGCAGGTCAGACGGCTCCAAGAAGATGGCCTGCCCGGATCCCATCTCAGGAACGTCTGCAGAAGATGGGTGAATGTCTGTGCTCGTAACAAGCCATCTGAAGCATATCCTTTGGTCCATCGGGACAGATAGCGCCCAGATGTCCACCTGCCACCCTCTGCCTCAAGGGAAAAACAATTACAGTGGTACCTCGACTTATGAATTTAATCCGTTCCGCATGCATGCTCTTAAGTCGAACTACTCTTAAGTCGGGGTACCTATCTAAAAAATTGAAAAAAATAAGTTAAAAAAAATTAAAAAATGGAAAAAATATTTCTAAGTCGAGCAGACCATATCTAAAATTTGTAAGGCAGCAGTTAAATTGCCAACAGTTTTCCGCTCTTAAGTTGAATTGCTCTTAAGTCGAGGTACCACTGTACATCCAAAGCTTTATGGGCGGCAGGCGGGGCGGGGTGGGGGAGAGAGAGAGAGAGAGAGAGAAGAAGAGAAGGCAGAGAAGACCTTTCTCACATCAAGAGATGTTGACCAGAGGAACATGGGACTGCTGGGGGCAGCTGACACTGAGCAGAACCACCACTGAAGGCAGGCAGTGTCTGCCCCACTGCTGAACACTCAGGCACCCTCCTTAGTCCAGCCCTCCAGAGCCTTTTGACTACAGCACCCATCATCCCATGAAGCCACAGCTGAGGAAGGTGGGGATTGGAGTCCGAACGCTTCAGGGACCAAGAAGTCCAGGAAGGCTGCTTTAGGATCTTCAGAATCTGCTGGGTGAACAGGAGGTTTTTCTCTAAAGAAGGAGGCAAAAGAGTCACCCCCAGAAGAAGAGCAGGAGATGAAATACAGAGGGTTTTCAAACAAAAAGAGGGTGGGAAGGGAGACGTTGCAGTTGGGGAAAGGGAACCGCTGGCCGTTCTTGGCGAAAAGGTAAGCATTGCGAGGTTTAAAATAACAAGCAGGTAGATTTGGGTTATCCATTAGGACCAGCTCCCCCCCCCCCCGCGGGCCAGCAGCACAATCCAGTTAAACCAAGTAAACCAATTTCAGCCTATTGTAATCTAAGGGATTATATCTATTTAAACCCAACCGGCTCAGCAATGGAAAGGAACCTTCCGTGCAAACTGGCTACCTTGAGTGGAAAGCTGGCCTAAGAAGAGGGGGAATGCATATGCTTTCGGGGAGGGGGGAGGTTAATCACAGGCCTCCCACACCCATCGGGTGATCCCTGACTGTTTTATTTATGGCATTAGTCAGTTGTTACAAATGTAGGTTGTTTTTTTTTGGGGGGGGGGGCATAGCAAGTCAAGCCACTTATTGTAAATCAAAAACACCCAAAGAACCAAAACGATGGTGTGAAACATGTAATGACGGGTGTGTGTGTGAAAAGGCCACCTCCAGCTGAGGGGACTAAGCCCCAAGAGCAGCGAGGGAGCCACGAGCCCGGACTAGCACCAAGGAGGCAATCCAAAGCCCAGCAGAAGAGCCTCCCCCCCCCCACCGGCCTCTGCCTCTCCAGACAGGCGGCATGAAAATCCAACAAATAAATAAACAAGGGCCTGCCCAACCAACCCTGGTTTTTAGGAGCTGTCTAGAGCAGTGGTTTTCAACCGTGTGCAATCCAGGTAATCTTGGACTGCCACTCCCAGAAACCCTGGGCAGCACAGCTAGTGGTGAAGGCTTCTGGGAATTGCAGTCCAAGAACACCTCGGTTACCCAAGGTTGGGAACCACTGGTCTAGAGGATGTGGGGAAGGTATTGGCGGGTGGGCTTCCCTGGGGAGGAAGGTCCGGGGGGGGGCTGGGGGCAACCAGAGCAAAGTCCCTGCTTACTTTGCTTCCTTGCCTTCCTTCCCTCTTTTGCCCCTCCAGTGGGACCACAGCACATGGCTCAGGGGAGGACCGAGGTAGGCAGGAACGGGGCCCACACAAGGGGGAGCAGCGCTTCTCCTCTCAGCCCGCAGACCCCCTGACCATAAAAGGGGAGGGGGGTGGGCTGGCTTCCCCTTTCCCCTTTTGCTGCGGAAAAGACGGGGCTTCTTCCTTTGGCTGAAGGGCCCCCTTCCTCCCAAGGTTGGGGTGGGAAAAAGAAGGGGTGCCCAAAGCGGGTCAAGCACCACCGATTCAGCCTAAGCAGGGGGACGACAAGAGGAAGGTGCCCACGGCAGGGGATCTCCCTCGGGTTGGTGGGGGGTGGGGGGCAGGTTAGGGAGTCACAGCACCAAGAGCTAGAGGGATTCCAGCGGCCAACTAGAGCAAAGCAGCACCATCTGCTGAGTCAATTTTAAAGCCCGAGTCCATCGGGAAGGTCAGCGCAAACGCCCTCTTCCTCTCCAGCATTCCCAAAACAGGCTGCTGAATCCAGTTCTTGGGCAAGGCGCCCAGCTCCACGCTTGCTGGGGGGTGGGCTGGGGACAATGGTTCCAGCGACAGGCAGAAATCCATTATCCCACTGCCAACTCCCAGGATATTTCATAAAGGAACAGCAACTGACCCCAGAACTCGGAAAAGTTCCGTTGTGGTCCACAATTCCAATACAGGCAGGGCAGGGCAGTCGCAACAATCGATGCCAGCACAAGCTCTGCCACCCCCTGAGATGGGAGGGGAAGTGCCACCTTCAGAGGGCAGCCAAAGACCGGAGAGGAGAGACTCAGGACTTAGGAAACAGCGGCAACTACAAACCACCCACTGCTGCCCCCATGGCTGCCCCCTTTCTCTCTCCCCAAGTCTTCCTGGGACAGAAGCAGCCTGGGCAGCAATGCCTCCCCACCACCACCACCACACTCCATCAAAGTGGTGGCTCTTAAGACGTACCACCCGCCGAAGCATATTCACTTCATAGGCAGCAATGCCCAAGGGCTACTCTTGCAAAATGTGACCCCCCCACACACCAAGGGGCTATGGATGTTGGCCAAGGCGAGAGGGAGACCATGAATGGGTAGTGCACTCTGCAATAAGGGGGTGGTATAGAAAAACAAACAAACAAACAAACAGCACTCCTGTAAAGGACCCACTTTAATGGCTTCGACTGGTCTGTCTCCTGGATCAGGTTCAAGGTTCTAACATTCACACAGAAAGCCCTTTGCGTCCTTCCCTCATGTCGTCTGCCCAACCCATCAGATCTTCCAAGGCCACCCTGAGAGAGGCCCAAAAGTTATCCACTGGAGGCAGGGCCTTCTCAGTGGTGGCACCAATGTCGTGGAAGCAGCTTGCAGAGGAGTTATACCTGCCCATCTCCCGGGACTCACTGGGGGAGGGAGTTAAGAACACTCTGCTTTCCAGGAAGCCTAGCAAAATGGGGAGACCAGGCCACAACCAGGTTCAGGGCCAGGATGGATGGCACAGCAGCCACATTGCTGAGAGGGAGAGCAGCCACAATGCTGGGAGTGTGGCCAGGAGATATGCAGGAGCCCCAAGGACAAGGGGCACAGGCAGGGCACAGAAAAAGGAGGCCAAGGAAGCCCCCCCTCCCCCAGCCACCCTCTGAAGAGTCCCACTGCAGCTAAGCAGAGAAGCTAAGCAGCAGGCAGGCTGGAAAACTAACACGGTCCTTGGGTGGGAGAGGATCAGACCCTGACGTGTCTTGCCCCACGGATGACAGGGAGTGTCTGTCTGAGGTGCAGCTTGTGCAAAGGAGCAAAGGCTCCCCACCCCTTGGGAGCAAGAGCATCACAGGAGAGGAGGGGGGGTTGGCAGGCACCTCTGAGAAGCGCGCTCCTTCCCTGGATCGGAAAGAAGCAGCCTGCTTCTGCCCGCCTGCCCGACAGCTCCGGGGCAGGGGGCGGCTGCTCCACTTCCCTGCATGCATTATAATATGTAGGTCACCAGAAGCAGCAAACAGGCTTCCTTTGACAGGGAGAGAACCAGGGGTCCGCAGGCACGCTCGCACACTCACTCACACGCTCACTCACACACACACACAAAGCCCTTTCTGTGCACTGGAGCCCCCCCCCCCCCGCCCGCCCCCCTTTGGCTTCAGGTTTTCTCAGGGGGGGGTTTCTGGTTGGGGGGGGGGGGGGGGTTGGGGCTGCCAGGTATTGCTGAGTCCCTGTTTTCACCGCCTGCCTTTGGGTTTCGCTCCCTGGCCACCACTAAATGGATTAAGGAGCAAAGCTGGAAACCGATACGCACACATCCTGCACCGCTCTACAGATTCCTCTTCAAAGGATGTGGGTGCACATCAACACACCCGCTTTCAAGAATCTGTGTCTTCCCTGCAGCCAGAGAAACACAGGGACCCCATAACAAGAAGGTTCTCTTCCTTGGAGTCCACGTTGCAGCTGATGCAAGGACCCCAACCCTCCCCCCCCCCTCCGATTAAGGCACCAGGAGGGAGACAACTAGACCCCAAGCATCCTGGAGGCTTCACAGTCACACATGAATACCCATCATGTGTACCCACGCACACAGAGACACGCCTCCTCATTGGCAGCCCTCTACAGAAGCAAGGAAGAAGGTTCAAGTATGACCCCAGTCTGCCCAAAGCGACCCGAACACCAACATGCAGCCCAGGGACACCTTTTCATCTCTTTGATCCTCACTAAGGGTATTTGTACACGACCCCTAAACTCCGCCGCAAATGGCTCCCAGCTCCGGAGCTTAAAATTAAGTGCGGCCACGCCCACCTAAGCACGTCCCAGCGCACTTTTCAGGTACCTGCTCTTGAAGGGTGATAAATCCCAGATCCGGATGCAAAGGAGTGAGTGCCCGGCTCTCCTCGCTTCTGGTTGTTGTTGTTTTTTTGCCTCCCGCCCCTTTAAGAGAAGGAATCAGGACGACGGGGAGGCTTGGACCGGCAAACGGAGGTGAGCCTGCATTCTTTTGTCCCCTTTTTTCTCCCTCCCCTCACGCAGCCAGGATCAAGGAAGTGCGGAGGGGTGGGGACGCAGGAAGAGCAACGAACCCCCAAGATCTCTGGTCCGAATTTAAGTGGCCAGCGGATCTTAGGGGTCGTGTGAAAAGGCCCTAAGTCTTCGCAGTGTGGTCAGGATGTTTCTCAGAAAACAGCTATTTGAAGGCCGGACAAATTAACTTTTGTGACTTTTTTCCCTTGAAAAGCACATGAGCCCTGAAAAGAACCGCCACCGCTCAGGTCACCTACAGTTAAAACCAATCAAAGTTTAAAATGGGAAGGGAAGGTGCTCAGTGGGGTTGTGGGACATATTTTGGGTTCCCAAGGGTCTAAACTCCTCTCCCCCAGAATCAGGGCCCATTTGCCCACCCACCCCCTGTATTTTTTAGTTCTACAGGGGACCCTTGTATAACAAACAGTTTGTATAACATAAAATCCGTACAACTTAAAAAATTCTGGACATAGGGGAAATTTGCTTAACGCAATTGCCTATGGGGTGAATCTGTACAACGTAAAAATGGGATTACACCGTTTTCAATGCATTCCTATGGGAAATTTGTATAAAGGAAAAACTGCTTAACATAATTTCATGTGGAACAAATTTATTCCTTTATACAAGGTACCACTGTATAAGTAGGCTGTTAGTCATATAGCCTGCCCTCCTTTCGGTTCTTTCTCTAAGGTCACTTTCTGTTTCTTATTAGTCTCCTTGCTAGAGAAAAAACAACACATGGAATCTTCTGCCACAGCTGCCTGAACGGATGCAAGCGTGCTCCAGGGACTTCTGTAAGTAGGTTTAGAGATCTTTTCTTCCTGCACTAATCTTTCTCCAGCCCGCCTTGGAGGTGATTCCTTTGAAACAGCTACAAGCTCTCCATTTAGACCACTCACTGCTGGTGGAAAAGCCCAGCGTGGAAAAGGCGCCTGAGGGGGGTTATGGGTGAGACGTACAAAATAATGCAGGGCATGAGTAAAGTGGATAGAGGGACACTCTTCTCCCTCTCACAAAATACCAGAGCTAGGGAACATCCACTGATATTGAGGGCTGGGAGAGTGAGAACAGACAAAAGAAAATAATTTTTTTACCCAGTGTGTTGTTAGTCTGTGGAATTCTCTGCCACAGGTGGTGAGGAAGGCATCTGGCCTGGATGCCTTCAAAAGGGGATTGGACAGATTCCTGGAGGAAAAGTCCATCACAGGTGACAAACCATGATGGAGATGTGTAATTTCCAGGCTTAAAACCGGGGTCCTTCAAGGGCCAGATGCAGGGGAGTGGTATCAGGAGAGAGATATCGAGTCTCGTGCACTCCCTGAGGCATTTGGTGGGGCCACTGTGAGACACGGGAAGCTGGACTAGATGGGCCCTTGGCCTGATCCAGCATGGCTCTTCTTATGTTCCTATGAGGGCACCCCTTTCCCCCAGACCGGTGAGCGATGGGCAGCCAAACCTGGCCACAAGGGGTGCAAACAGAGGAGGGACTCTGGAACCCACCCTCCTTCTCCACCTGGAATCCCCTACAGCAGTGGTTCTCAACCTATGAGTCCCCAGATGTTTCTGGACTGCAACTCCTAGAAATCCCTCCAGCACAGCGAGTGGTGGAGACTTCTGGTAGTTGCAGTCCAGGAACATCTGGGGACCCACAGGTTGAGAACCACTGCCCTGCAGCCTCCAAGCGGGCTTCTCCTCTCAGAGTTGCCTTTAAATCTTCCAGCCATGCCAGTCAACCGGAGAGAGGGAGAAACAGATGAGGGGGGGAGAGTGGGGGGGGGTTGTCTAGGGAATGATAGTACTCTCAGATGCTAAAAGATGTTCTAGCACGTGTGTTATTTTTCATCTTTGCAAAAGGCGGCGCCGGGGGGGGGGGGAGGAAACAAGTAGAAAAATGCATTACCCCCCCCCCGGTCATGCCCCTGCCCGATTTCTCCTCCCAAAGGGATGCCTGCCATTTCAGGAGGCAGAGGGAAATCCATGTGAATGGAAAGACTCTGAGTGCAAAACAGGATGAATGAGAGGGCCCTTAGAAGAGCAAGGCAGATGCCGGTGCCACTCCCAGCTCCGTTTTTTTTATGGGTTTGTTTTTCCACTGGCACCGGCAAGCTTCTCTGCTGGGCCTTAATGCCCAGAAGAATAGTAAGAATAACAGAGGCCATTTGTGATGTTTCCCAAACGCTTGTCATAACAGCAGGGCCAGAATGAAACCCTTGCCTTGCAAAGATTCTGCCACATACCAGGGTCCGGCAGCGCCCAAGAGATCACATGTGTGCCAAATGGGCACCCTCTCCGTGGCTGCGGGTGCCGGGGGGAGGAGGGGGGCTGGCATGCATGTGGCCCCACCACTGCAGCAGCTGATGGCTAGGCCGAGAGCCTGAACTTTCTGCCTCATCCCAGGTGGGCCGTTTTCAAAGGCATGAGGAGCTGGGAAGAGAGACCACCAGGAAGGAAGCCCCCTCCTCCCCCGACTCTGGACACGTAGCGGGTCGGGGGTCGGGTTGCAGGCTGACCCACAGGGTGGGGCCAGGCCGGCCAGACCTTCAAGCTGAGAGGGAAGACACCCTCTGTGTGTGTGTGTGTGTGTGTGTGTGTGCGTGCGTGCGCGCACACTCATGCGTGTTCACAGATCTTCAGTTGCTTTGCTTTGCAGCCAGAGCAGCAAATTCCCTAGCCATGCTGGGCCGAGTTAGTTGCTGGGCAACGGGCCCTCCCACCTGTTCCCTCAGGAGCGGTTTTGCGGCTCCCCCCCCCAAGCCTCAAGGGTCTCCCTCCTTGATGGCTGCCTCTGCACCTGCACACTGTCTTCATCAGCTGATGGCCCCACAACTGGCAAGGGCAGCGGCGGGGGGAGGTCTGGTTTGCTTCTCTTCCACCGTCTCCAGGATCATCCACCAAGGATGGTCCGGGGCAGGGCAGCCTCCTGCAGGCCACTCCTGAATGATCATGCCCGGCTCTTCCCACCTGCAGCCCCCCACCCCCACCCCCAGCCACCTCTGCTGCTGCTGCTGCTGCTGCTGAGGCGCCTCTGCTTCACTTGAGCAAATGAGCGAGCGAGCAAGGCTGCCTCCAAGCCTGGAGCATCGCCCGCTGAAACAGCACAAGTTAAGCCAAGGAGCAGAGAAGACACACAAGGGGTTTCCCATCCCCTTCTTTGCCGGGTGGTCCTGGGACCACCATGCAGCTTGCCCACAGCGACACAGGGCCAGCTGTTCTCCCCGGAGGCCCAGTGGGGAATTGGGGACCCCCAAGCCCTGGGTCTTTTGCCAGGGACTGCAATCTAACTCACTGAGCCGCCCATCATTGGGGCAAACAGGCTTCTTGGAATTAAAAAGAGGACAGAGGAAGTGTGAGATCAGCTTGAAATCTGCCCGACAGCACCCTTCCACTGAATGCTGATCTGGCAGGAGGGGGGGTAGAGGAAGGGGGGCACTTGCCCAGAGCTGTCATTCCTCCCCATTGCCTCCTCCCCTCCAGTATAATTAGCCTTGTCCCCCTCCTTCTCCTCCTCCTGCTGTTGCTGCTGCCGTCTCCACCAGACGGGTTCTGCCAGGAAGCATCACATCTCCCGAGCCATGAGGGGCGTGCGGACGCATTCCCACAGAGAGCCCAGCCCTCCCCTGCCCACCCGAGCCACCCAGGCTTCGGTTGCTGCCAAAATTAGGTCAGCCTTCCCTCTCGCGGCTTCTAAAAGCAGCGAAACCATACGCCTTCCGCCCAGCTGTGACTGAGGAAGGGCCCTCGGACCTACCACCCCAGGCAGGTGCCCTGGCTCCATGTCCTCCAGCTGGAAGAGAAGGTGTAACAAAGAGAGTAACTGTACTCTTGTCCCTTGCCCCTTCTTTTTCCTCTCTTCTTCCCTCCCTTTTGCCTTTCCCCGTTCCCTTTATTATTTTCCTTCTCTTTGATTTAACAACAACAACAACAACCACCACCACCACCACCACCACCACCACCACCACCACTCTGAAAAACCCATTATGTTCATCTGCAGCCAGTATCCAGCACATCCCTAGGCGGGGCTTGTATAAACAGGCTGTGCATTGACCTCTAGTGCCACCGTTCCAGGTTCTGATCCTGCATTGGCCACAATACCCGATCTTCTCAGGTGAGGTGTTTGAGGCACCTGACACCTTGAGAGGCCCGGAAGGAAGGGAAAAAAAAAGGAAAAATAGGGCCTTTTCTGCCATTTTTTTTCTTTCCCTCTCTTCTTTGCCCCGGCTTCCTCATATGTGTTTGGATGGCCATTGTGATTGCTCCTGTCTTTGCCACCTTTTTAGTCTTTTAATTTTTATGTGAACCGACCTGAGTTCTCGCTTGGGAAGTAGGAGCGGTATATAAATCTGAAAATAAATAAATAAATAAATAAATTGCCTCTGGAATAACCTTCCACCAGACATCCGCCTGGCTCCTTCCTTGGCTGCCTTTAAAAAACTATTTAAAAGCTGGTCATTTAAGCAGGCATTCCCTCAAATATAATGTAATTTCAGTATTCCCCATTAAAACATGATCTTAACTTATTTGCCCGCCTATAGCAACACTTACCCACTTTTTATTTCACTTTGTTTTAATTTTATTTTTTTATTATATTACTGTGTTTAATGTTTATTTTGTGTGGATTATTTAGTTTATGTGCAGGGTTTGTATACCTTAATTTGATATAAATAAATAAATAAATAAATAAATAAATAAATAAATAAATAAATA
>JAHTLZ010000074.1:4842527-4854552 GCA_023846285.1 Phrynocephalus versicolor | reverse complement strand
TATTGGGCTGCCTCGGATAACGACTGTTCCCTATGGGGCTGCCTCGGATAACAATTTTCCAGCATGCTGTTTGGAATGTTTGAAATGCTGTTGGGAATGTTTATTCTGATAGATAATGCCTTGGTACAGTATCTGTACCTTTAAAGTGCCTTTTATAAATAGTTTTGAGCCAAAAACCAGCTGCCTGTGTCTTTTTCCTAGGCTCCGGAACAGATTAATCAGTTTCCCATTCATTCCTATGGGAAACCGTGTTTCGGATAACAACTAACCTCGGAGAACGAATTAAAGTCGTTATCCAAGGTACCACTGTATTTATTTTTATATTTGTATACTGCGCCGATTTCCAAAGAGGGAACTCTGGGCGGTTCACATAAAAGACACTAGAAATCCAAATAAATAAAATAAAAATAATAATAAAATTAAAGGGGGGGAATACCCAACAACAAACAAGTAATTGGCAAGAGACATAAAACAATTGATGACAGGCACAAACCTTGAAACAGGGAAGAATAATACACATCCTAGCGATTGCCGAAGGCATCCCTAAACAACCAGGTTTTAACAGCTTTTTTGAATGATGCCAGGGAAGGAACCTGGCACATCTCACCATATATATGTATTATGTAAATAACATAATATAGTAAACACAATAAGCAAAACAAAGTCAAATCAAAACAATGGAAGATAAGAGAGCAAGAGGACTAAAGGCAGAACAAAAAGGGTGAATGAGCAACAAGTTATAACAAATAAACTAATAGCCGGGGAAAGCCTTTCTGTATAGCCACATCTTAAGATGTTTCTTAAACGTGGACAGCGTAGGGGCCAAACAAATCTCAGGTGGGAGTTGATTCCAGAGTCAAGGGGCCACCACTGAGAAAACTCAGTTCCTCGTTAACGATTTAGGAGCCTCTGTCAGTGATGACACTCTCAGATGCCCTGCCTGGGACAATTGGGTACAATGGACAGTATTTTTCTAGAGGAGCTGCTCTGAGAGATAACAAGGTCCCAAACCGTTTAGGGCTTTGTATGTCATCATTAAAACTTTATAGTCAATGCAATAAGGGATCGGCAGCCAGTGCAGTGTGGCCAGCTTGAACATAAGAATATAAGAAGAGCCCTGGTGGATCAGGCCAAAGGCCCATCTAGTTCAGCTTCCTGTATCTCACAGTGGCCCCACCAGATGCGTTTGGGAGCGCATGAGACTAGATATTTGTCTCCTGATACCACTCCCCTGCATATGGCCCTTGAAGTACCCCGGTTTTAAGCCTGGAGATTACACATCTCCATCATGGTTTGTAACCTGTGATGGACTTTTCCTCCAGGAATCTGTCCAATCCCCTTTTGAAGGCATCCAGGCCAGATGCCATCACCACATCCTGTGGCAGGGAGTTCCACAGACTAACAACGCGCTGGGTAAAACAATATTTTCTTTTGTCTGTCCTTACTCTCCCAGCCCTTGAGTGCATGTCCCCTAGTTCTGGTATTTTGTGAGAGGGAGAAGAACCTCCCTCTATCCACTTTACTCATGCCCTGCATTATTTTGTACGTCTCAATCATATCCCCACTCAGGCACCTTTTTTCCAGACTAAAGAGCCCCAAATGTTTTAGCCTTTTCTCATAAGGGAGGTGCCCCAGCCCAGTAATCACTTTAGTCGCTCTCTTCTGCACCTTTTCCAGTTCCACTGTGTCTTTCTTGAGATGCAGTGACCAGAATTGTACACAACACTCCAGGTGAGGCCTTACTATTGTTTTGTATAATGGCATTATAATCTTAGCTGTTTTATTTTCAATCCCCTTTTTGGTCATCCCTAGCATGGAATTGGCCTTCTTCACCACTGCCACACATTGGGGAGACACCTTCATGGAGCTGTCCACCAACACACCAAGATCTCTTTCCTGATCCGTCACAGATAACTCAGAGCCCGTAAGTTGATAGATAAAGTTTTGATTTTTTGCCCCAATATGCATTCCTTTACATTTGGCTACATTAAACCGCATTTGCCATTTCGCAGCCCATTCCCCCAGTTTGGAAAGATCCTTCTGGAGCTCTTCACAATCTTCTCTGGTTTTTACCACACAGAAAAGTTTTTTGTCATCTGCAAACTTGGCTACGTCACTGTTTATCCCTGTCTCCAGCTCATTTATGAACAGATTGAAAAGCACCGGTCCCAGGACAGAGCCCTGGGGCACACCGCTTTTCACTTCTCTCCATTGTGAAAATTTCCCATTGACACCTACTCTTTGTTTCCTGGATCTCAACCAGTTCTCAGTCCATAAGAAGACCTGCCCTCTTATCCCCTGACTGTGTAATTTTCTCAGCAGTCTTTGGTGAGGGACTGTGTCAAAAGCCTTTTGAAAATCCAGATAGATTATATCCACCGGTTCAACCAAATCCACATGCCTGTTGACCTTTTCAAAAAATTCTAAAAGATTTGTCAGACAAGACTTACCCTTACAGAAGCCATGCTGATTTTCTCTCTGCAAGGTTTGTTCTTCTATGTGTTTTAAGATTTTTTCTTGGATGAGGCTTTCCACTATCTTCCCTGGGACAAATGTAAGGCTAACTGGCCTGTAGTTTCCCGGGTCCCCCCTCCTTCCTTTTTTAAAAATTGGTGTGACATCTGCTATCCTCCAGTCCACCGGCATTGTGGCCGTTTTAAGAGACAAGTTGCATATTACCATTAAGAGATCTGCAATTTCATTTCTCAGTTCCCTAATAACCCTTGGGTGGATGCCATCAGGGCCCGGTGAATTGTTAATCTTCAATTTATCAATTAGTCCTAAAACATCCTCTCTTTTAACCTGTATTTGATTTAATTCTTTAGTCAAGAGGGGCCCTTCAGGCAGCGGAATCTGCTCAAGGTCTTCCGTCATGAAGACAGATGCAAAGAACTCATTTAATTTCTCTGCAATTTCCAAGTCCTCCTTAACCTCCCCTTTTCCTCCCTCACCATCCAGAGGGCCAACTTCTACTTCTAACATATTTAAATAAGCTTTTATTATTACCCTTTATATTGCTAGTCATGCATTCCTCAAAATCTTTCTTTGCCTCTCTTATCATCTTCTTACATTTCTTTTGCCAGAGTTTGTGTTCCTTTTTATTTTCCTTATTTGGGGAGGATTTCCATTTACAGAAAGACTCTCCTTGCGCTTTAGAGCCTCTCTAACTCCACTTGTTAACCATGCCGGTGCCCTCTTGGACTGAAATGAGCTCTTCTTTCTTTGTGGTATGCACTTGTGCTGGGCCTCTATTACCGTTGTTTTAAACAGGCTCCATGCACTCTGAAGAGATTGGATTCTTCTAACCTTCCCCTTCAATTTCTTTCTAACTAGTTTCCTCATCTGAGGGAAGTTTGCCCTTAGAAAATCGAGGGTTTTTATGTCTGATTTGCTTGACACTCTTCCTCCAATATGCATGGCAAAGGAGATTGCAGCATGGTCACTGTTCCCCAGAGGCTCAGTGACATTCACATCCCTGACCAGGTCCTGAGTATCACACAGTATTAGATCCAGAGTTTCCTGTTCTCGGGTGAGCTCCATGACAAGTTGCTCTAAGGCACAGTCATTCAGCAAGTCGAGAAACCCGGTTTTTCTTTCTTGCCCGGAGCTCGCATTGGCCTAGTCAATGTGGGGATGATTGAAGTCCCCCATGATTACTATCCTATCCCTCTTAGACACCTCCATGATTTCTCTCCTCATTTCAAGGTCCCCCTCAAGTTTTTGATCTGATGGATGATAGAATACCTCAACTATCACATCACTCCTTGGACCTGGTAGTTTAACCCACAGTGATTCTATGGTGGAGTCAGAACCTCTGTCAATCTCCATTCTGCTGGATTTTACCCTTTCTTTGACATAGATGGCCACTCCCCCTCCAACCCGCCCCTCTCTATCCCTTCTATAGAGTTTATAGCCTGGGATTGCTGTATCCCACTGGTTCTCCACATTCTACCAGGTTTCTGTTATGGCTATTATATCAATGTTATCCCTAGCTGCCAAATGTTCAAGTTCTCCCATCTTTGGTCGGAGGCTTTGAGCATTGGCATAGGAAGCACCTGTACAGTGGTCCTGCAACAACAGCTGCTGCTTTGTTCTTTTCCCCCCCCCACAGCTTTTATTTTCAGTAGACAAACTATCACATTCCATTATTCTCCCAGTGCTAATACCTGTTATGTCATCTGTATGTGATTCTCTACCCTCTCCAACCTCATTCCCCGCGGATGAGGTGTTCTGAACCAGATGCCACTCAGCTCCTGTCGGCTTTCCCCCCGTTATCAGTTTAAAAGCTGCTCTGCAGCCTTTTTGAGGTTGAGTGCCAGCAATCTGGTCCCATCATGATTCAAGTGCAACCCATCCCTCCTGAACAGGTTTGGCTTGTCTCAAAATGTTCTCCAGTTCCTAACAAATCGAAAGCCCTCCTCTCGACACCATCGCCTCATCCACACATTGAGGCTTCTAAGCTCTGCCTGCCTGGCGGGTCCTGCACGAGGAACAGGTAGCACTTCTGAAAATGCTACCTTGGATGTCCGGGACTTCAATCGTCTTCCTAACAACCTGAATTTGGCTTCTAAGACTGACCGCTTGGCCTTCCCTACATCATTGGTACCAACGTGTACCATGACCACTGGCTCCTTCCCAGTTCTCTCTAACAAGCTATCTAGATTTGTCGTGATGTCTGCAACCTTTGCACCTGGCAGGCAAGTGACCATATGGTTATCATGCTCATCACAAATCCATCCCTCTGTATTTCTAATTATAGAATCTCCTAGTACAAGGAGCTTCTCTCCTGCAGCCTGTTCATCTACATGTACCTGATCCTGTATCTCATCAATTGTGATGAGGGAGAGATCCTCAGGTGGAACCAGTTGTTCCTCTGTGCGTGCCTCATGAGGTGTGATAAGGGAAAGAGCCTTAAATTGATTGTGCAATATGAGACTCTCTGAGTGATCCCTTGGCCTTCTACTCCTTTCAGTCACATTCCTCCACACATCTACCTCCTGAGTTGGGGAAGTGACTTCATCCTCAGAAGTGTGCCCTGTCTCTTCTTGGACCTGGATAGTCTGTTTTGCTCTGTCCAAGAACAGCTCATGCTCCTTAATATGTTGCTGGTTCGATATGCGGGCCTCTAGCTGCTGGACCTTCTCTTCTAATAGTGCAACCAGCTTGTACTTGCAGCAAATGTAGTTCTCCATGCGCTTTGTCAAGATGACAAACATGGCACAAGTGTTACAGGTAACTACAGCTGCTCCCTCAGGCTCCATTTTAAGGAGTGCAGTATTCTGGGCCTTGAAAATTTTACAGTGTTACTAGCTACTAATCTAGAAATAATAATCTAGTACAAATTTTCTTCCTTTCATGTTAAAATCAAATCTCACACGCCATCAGGTGCGCGGGCCGGTAAAACAGCCCTAGTTGAACTGCTCAAACCCAGAAACTTACCAGTGCTCACTTCTTTCTCTTTTGCTCTCTCAACAGTAGGTCTGCCTGGTCTCGCACACCAGGCTCAAATGCTGAGGCTAACCTTCTTCTTCAGGGGAATACACGTAGTGTAACTCCACTCCCAAGCTCAGAGGAAGGCTTAGTCTGGCACCACCCCCTGCTTCCTAGCTACTTCCTTTGTTTGGCTGACTAATGGCTCTTTGTATTTAAATGAGCAGTTAAAGCTAGCAGAGGCAGAGGTAAAACAGCCCTAGTTGAACTGCTCCAACCCATAAACTTACCAGTGCTCACTTTTTTCTCTTTTGCTCTCTCAGCAGTAGGTCTGCCTGGTCTCACACACCAGGCTCAAATGCTGAGGCTAACCTTCTTCTTTGGGGGGAAGAAGGGGGTGATATGTTGGTATTTACTTAACCCTGTGACTTATCTAGCCACATAATTCTGCACCAGCTGGAGCCTCCATATTAACTTCAAAGGAAGCCCCACATAAAGAGCATTGCAGTAGTCTAATCTTGAGACTATGAGCACATTGACCAACGTGGCGAGAACACCAGGGTCCAGGAAGTCGCAGAGCTGAGCAATCCGCCTAAGGTGGAAATCGGTGTACTGGACTACTGATGCCACCTGGGCTTCCAGGGAGAGCGATGGGTCCAGTATAACGCCCAGACTCCGAACCTCATCCTGCATGGAGAGAGTCCCCCGCCCCAAAGCTGAGGGAGCTTCTCAAACCGCCAACACTTGGCACCCCCACACAGAGGACCTCCATCTTGCCTGGGTTCAACCTCAGTCTATTTATGCTCATCCATCCCAGAACAGCCTGCAGGTGAGCATCCAGGGATGAAATGGCATCCATTGCAGATAGAAAAAATGAACAGAATCATAGAATCATAAAATTGTAAGAGACCTCAAGGGCTATCCAATCCAACCGCCTGCCATGCAGGAACCCCCCCCATCACAGATATAGAGTTGGGTGTCATCAGCGTACTGATGACACAAAACCCAATTCCTCCTGTCGACCTCCCCTAGTGGCCTCATATAGATGTTAAAGAGCATGGGGGAGGTGACTGACCCCCTGTGGCACCCCACAATTGAGGGAACAAGAGTCAGAGGTAATCTCCTCCAGCTGAACTCTCTGTTGACAATCGTCAAGAAAGGAAAGGAACCACAGCAAAGCAATGCCCCTGATTCCCAACTTGGAGAGTTTCCCCAGGAGGATACTGTGGTCGATGGTATGAAAGGCTGCTGAGAGATCTGCCCCAGTGAGTCTCACCTGCTCCAAAGCAGATAGGAAAGCAGCCGTCAACCTCCTCCCCAGGACCCACTCCTTCCACTCCTCTTGCAAACTGTATTGATTAGGCTGCAAACCTATGTGCTGGTTAGCTATGTATGCCACCTAGTGGATGAAGATTGTACAGCAGGCTTCAAATATGCAAGTTATTTAAATGAATTATGAACCACTTTAGGAATCAAAATTTAGAACACTAAAAAGCCTGAGGTACATTGTAGGAAAATGATTCCACACAGGACACACATTGGGTTTTCATGAAGCCAGGCCCCTGCGTCTGCAATCTCTCACTGCCATCTCTCTGCACCGTCTCTCTTTGCTGTCTCTGTGCTGTGTCTCCCAGCAGCTCGGGAGGCTGGCAGAGTTACAGATATCACATGGTATCTACGTGTCAGCCTGTCATAGGCTTGCTGGGCTCCCGGGAGGGGCTTCCCGTGACATGGAGTGTCACCTAGCGAGGGACTGAATGATGAATAACTCCCAGCAGCTTGTTTTCCTGACCTGCCATTCCATGACGTGAGCAGGGCAGGAAGGGGAATGATGGATGCCCTTGTTTTTCCTCTGGGCCTGCCATGGGAGGAAGAGATAGCCAGCCACCTGCTTCCTGCATCAGATCCTATGGGTTCCATTGTCCTTCTCCCAGGGCTTCCCCGTGCGGGAGGGTGTCAATATTCCCACAGGAATCCTTTGCAGGAAGCTTGCATATTAATACTTGTGCATATTAATATCCCAAGTTGAACCCCTTCAGTACATATTTATTTAATTTCTTTAGTAGACATAACAAACCTTTGGCCTTACAGTTAAGGCCCTGACATTAAGATAGGGAGAGACGCTGTTATAGTAGAATCACAGAGTCAGAACGTGCCCATAAGGTAATTGAGTCCAACCCTATGATCAAGACAGAATCTAAATCAAAGCAGACCTGACAGATAATTGTCTAATTTTTTTCTTAAATGCCTCTATTATTTGAGTACTCACCTCTTCCTGAGGTACAGTGGTATCTCTTAAAACAAATTTAATTTGTTTTACGGGTCAATTTGTTTTAAGAACATTTTGTCTTACGAAACACAGTTTCCCATAGGAATGCATTGGGAACAGATTAATCTGTTCCGGAGGTTAGAATAATGCCACCTAGTGGATGAAAAATAACCACCACCACCCCGGTTCATGTGGAATGGTTTTTCATCTTGTGAAACATCCCATAGGGATACAAAGCATCCCTATTCCCGGAATTTTTTTTCTTCCTACCAGTTTTTTTGTCTTATGAGGCATTTGTCTTAAGCGGTACCACTGCAATTGGTTCTATTGTTGTACAGCTCAGACAGTTGTTATTGCTTTGACTTACATATCACCCCATAGTGCTAAAGTACTCTCTCTGGGTGAATTATGCAACCACTACTTTGCCCCCCCCCCCCCAACGACCTAGGTACTTGTCTTACCAACATCAGAAGAATGGAAGGCTGAATCAACCTTGAACACTTGAGCCTACTGGGATTGAGCACAAGTGACGAGTAAAGGCTTCACTGCATACTGCAGTTTAACAACTGTCCTGTGTGGCTCCAGCAAAGGTTTTACACAGCTTTGCCATTCAAAAACAAACAGGCCAAGATTTCATTGCTATAATCTATTGCTGAGAAGAACCTGGTGTGTTGGTGTGTTGCTGCAGAAATAAGAAGCAGGGGCTGCATGCACGCCAGGCGGGTTGGTTGCCCTGAGCGGTATCTTGTTTTTTCAGTTCTATCACAACTGCATCCTTGCTGAAGAATGAGATATTATTTTTGTTTATTGCAAACTGGATTTCATCCTTTGTGTCTGCAACAGAGGTCAACTTTGGCACCCATCAAGGGATTCCAGTGTCTGGAGAGAGGAGGAATTGTGGTTTGTTTCTTTGGTTTTTTGCCAGGGCAAAAAAAGAGTTGGCTTCCCAACTCTTCCAGGGCCTTTCCACAACTCTCCCTACACGTTTTTTGTGGGAGCAGGAGGGATTGATCTATGTTGGCTCCCCAGACCTGTTCCTCTTAACTCATCCCTTGGATGGAAACTTAATTTGGAATGCTTCCATGGAAAGAACCAAATCTACTCTCTGTAAAAACATGGGCACATCTAATATATAATACATGTGGAGGATGCTGCTTAGATACCACACCATAGTACTTAAAGCACTCTCTCGGCGGTTTACAATTGAATTATGTACACCACACATAGTATAATGTATAAATACATTGTTCACCCCTAGTAGATCTAGATGCACTATGGCTATAACTAGTGGCACCTCCAAATATGAAATTTTCTTAACTCGCAGTTTTCATAACTCGAAACAGGGTTTCCCACAGAAATGCTTTGGAAATTGATTAATTTGTTCCAAGTGGGAAATCACACACATAAACACAGCAAGCAAAAAACACCGTTAACAGGCACACAAACAACAGAAGATGAGCAAGCTACCTTATAACCACTTGAGAAATCCACCAAAGGTCCTCAAAATCTCCCAAAATGGTGCCAAATATTTCCAAAATGGAGCACTTTGTGCAGGTCTTTAAAAAACAAAAGCCTCTATTCTCAGCTTCCCTTTTCAAAATGGCTCCTTCTTCTTTCCAATTGCAGCATTATAGTTGGGTGGCCACCAGATGACAGTATTGCCATTGCAAACAAGCAGGAGCCATTTTGAAGAGGAATCTTTCCTTTCCCTTTCCCTTTCATAACTAAAAAAAAATCAGGTTTTTTTTGTAACTAAAAATTTTCCTATACCGGCGGTTTTCTATTTGTAACTCAATTTTTTTGATAATTCAGGGCATTCGTAACTCAAGGTACCACTGTATTTTAAAGCTAGAAGTGAGAAAAATATATTTTGTAATTTACTTCTTCACGTTTATGTGATTACTCATAAACCGGTAGCATAATTATGTTGCAATCCACCCAGAGAGTGCATTAAGTGCTATAGGGCACTATAGAAGCAGCAGGTACATTTTGCAAAGACAAATTTGCCAAGCTTTCAAAAGCTCAGCTGGTTTGTTCTATTTTAATAATCCAATAAAGTAAAGCCATGCCAAGGGCAGCACTTGGCTATCCACATTCAGAAGGAACACGAGAAACGCCTACAAAAGGGAACAGGATGGAAATAATCATGAGTTGCAATAACTTTTGAAGTACAGGCACCCATGAGTCACCACATGCTAGAATGCCGTCCTAAAACCCAGGGAGCTGTTCTTAGGCCCCTTCACAAAACAGCTCGAACCATTTCCATCTGGATCAGAAGCAATTGTGGGTGAAGCCAGTGAGGTTTTATTGACCTTCAAGACCAAACCATTTCTGATTAATTTGCATCACCAGAGTGTTGACTTTATATTGTTGCACAAAATTGTATTCCTTCTCTGTAATCTGCCCAAGAAGAGCCTGAAATACTTAAGGACAATGTCCAACACTGAGAGATATTCAGGAGGGAACATTTTATTCTTCCAGACTTCCTGAATGCTTTTTTAGTGCTGAGGGAAATGGGATTATATATAATACGAGTCTTCAGCCTGAGCTATTAATTATTCATATAGATGTCCCTTTTCTCAAGGAGCCTCATGGTTCAGCGGTTAAATGCTTGTCCTGCAGATAAAACTGTGCTCACGATCTGGGATTCAATCCCAGGTAGCAGGCTCATGGTTGACTCAGCCTTCCATCCTTCCAAGGTCTGTAAAATGAGTACCCAGCTTGCTGGGGGGGGGTGCACAATCAAAATTGTAAACCACCCAGAGAGTGTGTTAAGCACTATGGGGAGGTATATAAGCAGCACACTTTTTGCTTTGCTCAAGTGACCTCAAAGTGGAGTGTCATCCTCAAAACACCCGTATGAGGGACGATGTCGGTGATCTGAGTGTGATGTGCCCAGGCTCATTCCATGAATTTCACAGCTCACTGGGAACTAGACTAGGGTTCTATGTGTACCTGGTCAAGCACTGTGTCTGTGAAGATTCTCAGTCATCCAGGCTGAGGTTATCCTGAAGTAGAGTCATGGCAACTCAGCTTCTTTGTTTTTCTTGTGCGACTGAAACATTTCAGTCTGACGAAGATGCATGGATGAGTAGCAAAGAGTTTCGATCCCACAAGAAAAGAAGTCAAGCGCTGTCACCCAGAGATCGGAGTGGCTCTCAGAGCCAGGATTCCTTGCAGATTTCTGTTCCTTTCCAATGACAATTCAAGACGCTGGCTTTAATCTTCAACCTGAGCCGAGAAAGAGAAAAAGTTTCAAACGTTATCATCAATGTCCTGCATTGAGCGATGTTCAAGGGGTCAGGACACATCCTGCCCCTCCTGTGCGGAAAAGTCCTTCAAACCTTGGAAAAGTTCTCTCCTCTCTCCTCTCTCTCTCCTTTTCTCAAGGCCAAACTGGCCCAGTTCCTCCTGTCTTTCCTCCTAGGGAGGGCTTGGTTTCCAGGCCCCTGTTCCCCCTCTTCTTCCTTGCCCTCCTCTGAGTTGTTCGAGAGAAAACTAAGGAACCATATTTCAGAGCCACTTGTACCTCCTTTGCTGCTGCTGCAGGTACGGTATTGTTGTTTGATCTTAGCTATTTAACAGCTACAGAGACTTTACTCCTTTGATCATGCTCCCCTGCAATCCTTAGCCACCCTCCAGAGCAAGCCTCTGTGGGGCAGAGAAGCAGCTTCATCGGCAAGAGGTCCCCGATGCACCTCCAGGCAAGGCTGGAAGCCCTGCCCGTTGGAAGCCCTGGAGGCCCTCGCTGCCGCTGTTGGTGCTCATGGTGTTTCTTTCCATGTGCACGGACCAGCTTCATGGTGTTCCTTTCCATGTGCATGGACCAGCTTCATGGTGTTCCTTTCCATGTGCACGGACCAGCTTCACAGGGAATGTCTTTTGCAATCCTCGGCGTGTTCTTGTTTGCCCTGTTCCTGCCCGGCCTGCCTTTTCCTCAACCTACGCCCCAGCCCCGTGGCACGCCCCTGTCACTCCGAAGCATCTGCAACCGCAGCAGCGCTCCCAGGATCCTGCCTTCTTGGGTGGCTTCAGGCCAGGACTGGGATGCCTTCCAAAAGGGCTTCGAGCAGCTGCACTTGGCTGGTGGGGCACCTGCTGCTGCTGCTGTTGCAGCTGCAGCTGCTGCACCAGGCCTAATTTTATCAGAAGGATCTGCACCCCAGCCTGCCGTGCCCTGTGGTGCACATCCTAAGAAAAAGGACCACCGGGCCTCATTCTCCTTCTTGCATTGGCACTGTGCATGGGGGGGGAGGTGTGCCCTGCCCATAAGGGTGCAGCATTAAAAAATAAAAAAGAGAGTGTGAGAAGGGGGCCTTTTAGTTT
>JAHTLZ010000074.1:4767479-4842517 GCA_023846285.1 Phrynocephalus versicolor | reverse complement strand
GTATATTTATTTAATTGTTTTCAGCATTCTTATTTTTTCAAACCATTTCTAGTCAAGGGGCAGCTAGACTAGTGTATATAGGGCTACAAACTGCACTTTATTATTGTCACATTAAAAATACAGAGTAAAACCCAGTTTTTAGTTCCAAGCAGTGCAGATTCCGCAGCCACATATCTAAACCATGGTGTGGATGTGGACTTCTAGGCAACTTCTTTTGTGAGTTTTGGCATTTTGTGTGTGTCCAATATGTGGTCTATGGGGCCCCAGAATGAGAGGAGGATTCAGAGGAGAGAAACTCTAGAATCCTGATTCCATTGCATTTCTCTGCCTCCACCTGCCTCCCTATCCAGAGGGTGGAAAAGTTACTTCTGCAGACCACTGGGCATGCTGGCTGAGTGATGGCCATTGGCAAATTTGCACCCACCCAGCCAGCCAGTGCCAGCAATTCATGAGAGCGGCTGCAAGAGCAGACTTTTAAAAAAGTATTTAAACCAAGTGAAAAGGCATCTTGCCAGAACGGAAGCTCCGATCAAGTGACAGGTTCCCAAATCTCCCCCTCCAGGTGCTGCGGATGACAGGCCACCACCCAACCTGCCATCCTTCCCACCCATGAAGCCTGAGGGTTTTTTTATCTTGCAACCTGGCTTGGCCAGCTGCATGCTGCCCTTCCCATAGAGGGCCCCTCCCTTAAAGAAAGGACCAGCAGCTGTCCTTCTTGTGGATGTTACTGTCCGGAGGAGGAGGAGGAGGAGGAGGAGGAGGAGGAGGAGGAGGAGGAAATGGTTGGGCTGTGAAGTAGATCCCCACTGGGGGGTGGGGGGTGAGAGACCTGCACTGCCTTCAAGAGCAACAAGGTAGAGCCCCCCCCCACCACCACCACCGTCATGCATGAGTCAAGAAGACAACTCCAGGACAGCAGCCGGCTGGCCGGCCGGAAGCTGAGCTGGAAACAGAAGGGGTCTGTGGTTAAAGAGGGAAAAGAAGGGGCTGATTTATTGTTTGTGCTGAGTCAGGGGAAGGACAAGGGGAAGTGTGAGGAGCCTGCAGCAGAAAAGGCTCCTGGGGCTTGGCTCATGACCCTCCGGGGCCAGGCAGAAAGAGAGCAGCAAACCAGGGAGGGCTGCCGGATAAGGCCTGCACCTGCTGCGAAGAAAGAAATTATTGAGAGAAGGAAAGAGGAGCTGATTGCACAGCTTTAGGGCAAACGGCCAGGTCAACGGAGGTGCTGCTTTGCTGCTCCTACAGCCCAGCAGGGGATGCCTCAACCTGGGGGTCGGTGGGGGGGGGGGACACACACACAGTGGAGATAAACCATTTGGTTGGGGCTTTGAAATGGCAGGTTCCTGAGCAACCATCTCTCCCCTTGCTCCCATGCCCAGCTGGCACCAAGGAGTAACTGGGAAGGTTGCACCTGCGCAGCGTGAGCGCCAAAGAAGGTAAAGAGGCAAAGGTTCCCCCCCGCCCGCACATGCGTGCTAGTCGTGTCTAACTCTAGGGGTGGTGCTCATCTCCGTTTCTAAGCTGAAGAGCCAGTGCTGTGCAAGTCCATGGCCACGTGGCCGGCATGGCTGCAAGGAAGCACTGCTTTACCTTCCCGCTTTTTATGGCAGTACCTATTTATCTACTTGCATTGACATGCTTTTGAACTGCTAGGTTGGCAGGAACTGGGGTTACCAGCGGACCCTCACTCCGTTGCATGGCACCTGGGATTCAAACCGCCGAGCTGCCGACGATGCAGCCAACAGTTTTGGGCGCTCCAGCCCGCTGAGCCACCACACTGGTGCCATTTGGGGCAAGAGAAGAAGCAGGTTCCAGAGCTGCTGCACCCAAGGAACCTCCATGCTATGTTCGCTAGGCCATGCCAGCCCAGCAGATGTGGGGAGCGGGGGCACCTGGTGCTGCCACCAGTTGTGTTTTGGTGCATTCTGCTGCTGGACTGGCAGAATGAAAAACCAGCCCACCTACCCACACCTGTTGGCCTTTTCTTTTTGCTGGTCTGCTCGTCTTCCCTGGCTGGGAGTTGGCTGCATGGGCACCTTCCCCCGCGCTACCTGTCACTGCAATGAGCCGGATGTCTCTGGTTGCACCTTTTCCTGCCTTGCCCCTGTGATGTCAGGATGCCTCCCTCCTCCCCAGTTTCAGGTGTTGGCCTCATTGGCAGAGTAGGACCATGGCTTGTGTGTGTGGGGGATGGGTGGGTGGGGTCAACACTGTGGACCCTCCTGAAGGGCGATGCCATGAGCCAGCCCTCCCTTGGGGGGCCTCTCTGTTCTCTCTGAGAGCAGCTGCGATCCTTGGTCACTGGGAGAGAAGCAGATCTTCCCACAGACAGGATTTTCTGCCAAGCTCTCTTGGTGTAACACAGTGGTTCTCAGCCTATGTGTCCCCTGAGGTTTCTGGACTGCAACTTCCAGAAGTCTTCATCACTAGCTGAGCTGGCCAGGATATCTGGGAGTTGCCGCCCAGGAACATCTGGGGACCCACAGGTTGAGAACCACTGGTAACATGAAGCATCTGCCAGTGGTCATTGGACAATTAAGAGCTATTAACTTTGCAAATGGCCCGCTCCCCATTTGGGGAGAAAGGTGGCAAAAATAAAGTTTATTTATTATTATTTATTTATAGGGCTCTATCTAGCTGCCCCCATTTTGGAATTCCTTTATTGGGGCAAATGCAAAAGGGTCTGCTTCTGACATGCAAACCCTGCATCGGCTTACTTGGAGGCAGGCTTGAGTTCCCCCAGTCTCACCAGAGGGAGAATTTAGATGAGGGGAAGGAAAACATGAGCCAGTGGCCTAGCAACACAGCCGTGAACAACAGCCACGTCCTGTGGATTTCCGCCTGGAGCAAACAGCATTCAAGTGAGAAATGGAAGCAGCGGCAGACCTTAAAAGCAACTGGTGGTCGCTGATTTTGGCAGGCGCTGCCCATGCTGCAAGACAGCTGGCAGCCAATGAAGCAGCAGAATGGCTCCAGAGGAGGGTGACCAAGAGCCTTTTCACACGACCCCTAAGATCCGCTGGCCACTTAAATTCAGACCAGAGATCTTAGGGGTTTGTCGCTGTTCCTGCGTTCCCACCCCCTCCGCACTCCTGGCTGCTGGCTGCGTGAGGGGAGGGAGAAAAAAAGGAAGAAAAGAATGCTGCTCACCTCCGTTCGCACTGCATTCAGATCTCTTAAAGGGGCGGGGGGCAAAAAAAGAACAAACAGAAGCAAGGAGAGCCCAGCAGTCACTACGTTATATCCGCATCAGGAATTTTCACCTCCGGAGAGCGCTGAAAAGTGCGCTGGGACGCGCTTAGGTGGGCGTGGTTGCACTTAATGATCTGTAAACTCCAGAGCTGGTAGGGAAACAATTTTAAGCTCCGGAACTGGAAGCCATTTGCGGCGGAGTTTAGGGGTCATGTACAAATACCCCAAGATGATTGAGGGTCTGGAAGAAATGTCTTACAAGGAGCGGCTTAGGGAGCTGAGAATGTTTAGCCCTTCAAAAAGAAGATTGAGAGGGGGATATGATACCCATGTATAAATATTTGAAAGGATGTCACATTGAAGAAGGGGCTGGTTTGTTTTCCATGGCTTCAGAAACTAGGACTTGGGGCAATGGTCTCAAACTACAGGAAAAGAGATTCCGTTTGAACATTAGGAAGAACTTCATGATGTTTCGAGCTGTTTGGCAGTGGAATAATATGCTGCCATAGAGGAGGGTGGTGGAGTCTCCTCCTTTGGAGGTTTTTAAGCAGAGACTGGATGGCCATCTGTTGGGGGTCCTGTGATGGGGGTTCCCGCATGGCAGGGGTTTGGACTGAAACTCTAGGATTCTATGGAAGGGTGGAAGACCAGCATGGCTGCCAAGAGGAGGTGCTCCTACTCAGAGCTGAGGAAAGTGTAGAGTTTTCAGCAAGGCTAGTCCTGCTGAGTTCTGCTGGAACCCAAAACCCAATAAGGAATCCAACAGGAGAGAGATCCAGAGGAAAATACTGATTTTATTGAGCCCAATAAAAAACAGCAGGTGAACACCCCAACCAGGACAGTGCAGTGATGTTCCGCCCCGAAGACAAAGATGGAACCCCTTTATTCCTTCCCCTCTCCCCCCTCCAAGGTGTGCGCCTCCCTCGGGGTGGGCAGGGGGCAGTCTTCGGGAAAGCGAAAGGAAGTAAGGGGGGAAGGTCTACCATCATAGAAATGCATTAGCGGTGGAAGGCAGAATTTCTCTGGAACTGGGACTCGGCTAGGAATAGTGACATGGAGCGGTGAGCTGGGTAGGGGAGGTGAATTCATGCCACTGGCGCTGCCAGAACTTAGCCGCCTCCCTGGAACTACAGATCGGTTGCGAATTTGGATTTTCTCGGTCCAGGGGCTCCGGATCTAATCCGTTGTAGTGATCTACTCACTAATCTATCGCAATCTTATTCGCGTTAAGTGCCCCCTTCCGGCCCGTAATTAACAAGACATTGATGGATGAAGGGGGCGCTGATTGGCTAAGGCGCGCAAGCAGTTACTTCGTTAGCGCTCCTGCTGTTTTATGGACTCTCAGCGGAAATGAACTGCCGCGGTTATCTTGTATCTTGAGTAAACTGTGAAATTGGTTACAAGTGGCGTTTTCCGCCCCCCCCCCCCCGGCTCCCGGCTCTGCTAGCAATGCCTCAGTCAGTTCAAGCAATGGTAGATGTATTTTTCTCAATATCTCGGGAACGGAGTGGAATTTTGGGACCGGGTTAAAAGTGTAGTGCTTGTGACGATGTGTGGCAGGGCCGGGCGGTTCCGGAGGGTTTCGGAACTGCTCCAATTATTAATTATAGCCTCCATTACAACTCTTCATAAGTTACTTTGGGACTACAATCCCCAGAATCCTCCAGCCAGCCAGGAACTTTCCCAGTCTCTGGCCTGTGCAGCCAAGAAGCCCTCCTTTTGAGTAAAGGGATGACCCCTGACACACATGAGGACAAAAGGAGACTGTGAGGCACTCTTAACTGACACGTCTTTGTGCCAAGTGGCTGCAACCCAGCGGGCAAGCCTGCCTGCCTGTTGGAGAGCTCCATGGTTTGGGTCTATGGCCGCAGAGCTGGAGGCTGGGGGTTCGAATCCCTGCTCTGCCTCTAAGGTGAGGATCAGCATCCAACCGGGCCCGTGCAAGCCATGGGCACAGCCCGTCTTTCGGCATCTCTGCTAAAGCTCAGTCCGGAGTCAGAGTGGTGGTGGTGGTGGTGGTGGGGAGTCAGCTCACTGGGGGCCACGCCAAGGGCCATGTGCTGCTGCCACCTCCAGCCTGAACCCGCTCACAGCCCTGCCTTGCTGCTCCTGGGGCTACTTCCAGTCCAAGGGGAAGGGAGGGAGAGCTGAAACCGCCGGGCTTAACCAGCAGGTGGCACTGAAGCCCAGCAGAGGCGCCCCAGCCCACCTGGCAGTCGAGGACTTGGGAAGGGATGATGGGGGGGGGAGGCAGGGACCCAGCTGGACATGCCCTGGGGTAGGGCTCCTCCCCCCCACCCCCACTCCTGTTTGCAGCCAAGGGAGCCCAGAGAGCCCGGGGCCACCGCAAAGGGTCTTCTGTGCAACCCTGCCTCCTTCCATCTCAGCCACCGCTGCCACCACCTCCCCTTGTCAACCTAGAGGAGTCAGAAAGGGACTACCTGTTAAACACCCTTCAGGCACTCCCTTTGGTGGGCGACGGCGGCAGCTCCTTACCTTTGTAATTACAGGTAGCATTGGGAGAGTGCCAAGAAGACAGACAAGGGGGGTCCCATCGCCAATCCAACCCAGAGAGAAAAAGGTTGGAACAGAGGCAGTCCCATTTGGGGTGCATCATGAGAAGGCGGGGTTCCCTTGGAAAAGACAACCATGTCAGGAGGCATTAAAGGTTGCAGGAAAAGAGGAAGACCAAACACAAGAGGGACTGACTCCCTCAAGGAAGCCACAAGAGCTGGGCAGGGCGGTGAAGGGACAGATCTTTAAGGTATCATTTATTTATTTATTTAGAACCTTTTTACCCCACCTTCCTCCTTTAAAGAAAGACATGAGGTGGTTGTCATCAGTCAAGACCTAAAAGCTCAAAGCAGTAAATTGACAAATACTGTATTACAAAAGAACTGAACAAAGGCCACACAAATGGTAACCAAAGTCAGCATCGGAAGTGCATTCTGAGCAACAAGGCACAACACCCAATTGGAAAGCCCCTCCTGGGCAGGCAGTTGCTCAGGGGAAGCCTCATAAGAACATAAGAAGAGCCCTGCTGGATCAGGCCAACGGCCCATCTAGTCCAGCTTCCTGTATCTCACAGTGGCCCCACCAGATGCCTCTGGGGGCGCATGAGACTAGATATCTGTCTCCTGATACTACTACCCTGCATCTGGCCCTTGAAGTACCCCGGTTTTAAGCCTGGAGATGACACATCTCCCTCATGGTTTGTAACCTGTCATGAAGGCAGGCTAGGCTGTAAAGGAGCTGGACTAATTCTCTTTGTCTGGACCAAGCTGCAAGGATGGTGCTGGTACTCTGTGCATACAATAATCACTGTGAGCACCTCCCCCCCCCTGCAATAATGACACCACTGGCCCTAGAAGGCTAGTAGAGCCAGCAACAGTCTTTATGGGAACAAACATTGAGGCAGAAGGCAGGATGTGGGATGTCTAACTCCTTCTGTGGGGTTCCTGGAAAGGGGGGGCATTGAGTCCCCTGCATTAACTCCCCTGGTGGTGTCCTTCTGGAGAGGGGCCTGGTTTACGTTGCCAGGACTCCTGACCATCCCTTCTCTGAGGTACCGGAAAGGAGGCTCCGAGGGCAGTCCTGTGAAAAGAGGGTTGGCTTAACCACAGAGACAAGATAACCAGGCGAGGGGCACCAGTGTGGGCATCTATGTTCCTCCCAGAGCCTTTTTGGCCTCTCAAGCCGGTGTTTGCGGTGCCCACGCTGGAACTGTGCCAAGGGGCTGTTGTCAGTGGTGGACTGGCACAGGGCCACCTCTTCTGATGCCCCTTCCTCTGCCAGACACACAGGGTTCTGGGGAGTGTTCCCTGGGATCCTTCTCACCACTGCTTTCTACTTCCCCATAGGAACAAACCGGAGGGTCCCAAGCCTCCTCCTACCTGCTCGAGAGGGGTTTCCGTGCCTCCTTCCACCTTTCCTGGAGCCCCAAAGCCTGCATTTCTGCCAAGGGGCCCTCTTTCGTCCTCAGCAGATACCAGCCACCAGCAGGGATGTCTGTGGACACCTGTCCAAATTCCCCCACACCTTTTTTTTTCCAGGCGTTATCTAAGGTTGGCATATGAGGTGCTGAGCGATGGTGCCAGAGGCCTGCCAAGGTGGCTGTGGTAAGAAAAAGGAAGGTCAAAGGTAGGGAAGTGACAGAACTCGGTGGATATGGCACTGCCTCTCAGGGCCTCTGCAGGGCCCTGTTCCTTTTGCAAAAATCTATCCAGTATTTATTCTTACGGGCAATTGCTAGAGTTGAGACTCTTAAAGCAGCATAAAGCAAAGGGTGCTGCTTCTATGCCACATCCATAGTACTTAAAGCTCTCTCTGGGTAGTATAAAATGATATTGTGCAGTCTATACTGCCCCCCGTGAGCTTGGCATGTGAGCTTGGCATGTGAGCTTGGCATAGAGTTTATCAAACTTGGAAGGATGGCAGGCAGAGCCCCAGGTGAGCTACCTGAGCCTGTCGGGACCAAACTTAGGTTGCGAGCAAGGGCTTGGCTGCCGTTTAACCACTGAGCCACGAGGTTCTTCCACTCCTCTGGAAGCATGTCGGTGAAAATACAAAGTGCCCTGGGGCTACCTGTCCTCTGCAGAGGACCACCAGGACCGCCTGTGCCTTCCAGGAAGCAAGACATGAATCCATCCCCGAGTGGCTCTTTGGAAAGACTGGAGGGCCGTGCCATCTAGTGGTGCGTGGCTGACCAGGATCCTGCTGGGTTTTCTTGGTCTCAACTATAATGCAGCCATGCATGAAAGCTCTTTCCCCTTGAATAGCCTGCTTCTTTCTAGAAACTGTGTCTCAGGCTATTATTCCATCACCGGCACCTGTGCCCCTTTTCTCTGACTATAAGGGAAAGTTCCCTCTTAGCTGTTCTCAGCTTTGGCTCAGCCTTGCTTGCCTGGGCTCGCCTTGGCCACACCTCACTAGCCAGCCTGGCCAGCCAGCTGCCTTACTCCTTCATTCCTGACACAATGGCTGTTGCTGCCTTTCTTTCTCTGCACAAGCTAAGCTAAGTATTTTTGTGCCTTTTTGACTACTGTATTTGTTGTTGTTTCTTTTTTGTCCTTGTATTTTGAGTAAAGCTTTGTTATATTTTGCTATACGAGCTGTTTTGTCCTCCTTAGCAACTGGGTGTGTGAGTGTGTGCTTCCTATTTTACAGCAGATATATTTGGGTTACCATCCCTCCTTTTTTGATGACTTGCTAGCCTCTTTTGCCCACCTTTGCTGCACTGAGTCTTCTACGTGAATGTGGATACTCTGATGATTTATTCCAGCACACTGCAAAGATTGTTTAAAAGCAATTAATTTCCAACAGATCTGACCCCTTCCCTCCCTCTTTCTGATTCTTTTTGGGGGGAGGGGACACCTCTCTTTTCCCAAACATGCTGTGGGAGAACATCCTGCTTTCTGTGTGTGTGTGGGGGGTGTCATTCTGTAGTCCATTCTGGGCACAAAGCCACACAAGTGCTGCAGAGGCAACCACACTGGCTTCCCTTGTTACGAACTTCACTCCTCTCCCCCTTCCTCTAGGCCTCCTCCACCACCACGATCTCCTTCAGCATCAGATTGCAAGCCTCTTGGGGCAGAGACTCATCACCCCCACCTCTTGTTGAGCACCAACTTTCCTGGGAGACACATCCGATCTCGCCTGATCTCAGAAGCTAAGCATGGTCGGCCCTGGCCAGTACTTGGACGGGAGACCACCAGGGAATACCAGGTGCTGTAGGCGCCTGGAGTAGAAATTGGCAAAACCACTCCAGTATTTTGGCCAAGAAAACTCCATGGACATGGGGTCATGAAGAGTTGGTCACGACTGTAACCACATACACACACACACACACACACACACACACAGCCGGAAGTGGGGCCAGTGGCCAGCTGCTGTGCCTCCTTCTCCCCCACCCCACCAGCTCATTGGCCTTTCTCCCCAAGAGGCCAGCCCCCTCCCAATCAGGTTGCCTGAAGGGTGGCTTTTGTCCAGCGCTGGGAAGGGTTGCCGTCCAGAGCCGGAAGGGTTAAGCCACTTCCTGGAGGACAAGTGCCGCAAAGGCCCCATTGATGAATGAGAGCAGAGGATGAAGAAGAGGCTGAATGGGCAGCTGTGAGGGACAATGGCTGCTTGTCTGGGAGGTGGAATTGGCAGGGAAGAGATGGAAGGGGGGCAGGAGTCCATGCAAAGGGCAGCACTCGGGCTCCCACTGAAGACAACGGGATGGGGGAGGGAGTTGCCTGCAGTTGCCAAGCCTTCAACTCGCAGCTTGGGGAGGGGGGAGAGGTACTCCTGGGCGGGGGCTTTACAGGTGCTATTGGGGACAGAAGCTCCCTCGCAGGAGCAGCATCTGAATGCAGAAGGAGGGCCCAAAAAGGGGGCAGCCCCACCCAGTGGAAGCAGATTCTAGCCCAGGCCTGCCCAAAGTCTGGCGGGGGGGGGCAAATCTGGCCCGCCAGGCTATTCTGAGTGGCCCGCGGCTGGCTGGCCCACCCCTCCCTCCCCCTCCTTCACCCCATGTTTTTTTAAAAGAAAGTGGGTGGGGCTTGCAGTGGGGTGGCAGGATTAGGGAGCAACCGGCCCCCGACACATTCTCAGCCACCAAATCTGGCCCTCCTTACAAAATGTTTGGGCACCCCTGTTCTAGCCCATGCAAGCCACCTGCACAGCCTGTCTTTCGGTGGCTCTGGCCAGGCTTGGGCAGGGGGCGGGGGCAGGGGAGTCAGCTCATGGGGGGGTGCACGTGCTTCTGCCACCTGCGGGCCGAACCTGCTCACAGCCCTGCCTTGTACTTGCAAATTCTCATGCAGAGGTGCAAGGCTTGGAAGGGTTTTTATAGCTGACGGGGCATAATGCTGGATCTCTCCCAAGTGGAGAAGACCGGGCAACCGCTCCTGAGCCTGCTGAGTCTGTGCATTGAGTTTGGCCAGCTGAGGAAGGGTCCCCCCAAGGTCCCTCTTTTATGCCATGGCAGTTTGGCAGGCAAGGGGTGGCGGGATCTGGCTGCCTCTGGGGGGGGGGGCAGCTGGTGGTGCCAAGGAGGTACCCAGGTGCCCCCTCCCTGCCTTGCTCCTGAGGGCTCTCTGAAGGACCAATGCCCCAACTGGCTCAGGCGTTGCCCAGGCTTGAAAGTCAGCTTTGCCCACCCAGGGAAGGCCTTTCTTTGGCTGTCGTTGCCTCCCTGCCTGGGCAGAGCAGGGATGCCCTTGCCAACACATGGTCTCTTTGTTACTGTTCAGTCGTTAAGTCATGTCCGACTCTTTGTGACTCCATGGACTACCGTCTCCCAGAGACCGGCCAAGTTCATGTTGGTTGCATCAATGACACCGTCCAACCATCTCATTCTCTGCCGTCCCTTTTTCCTTTGGCTTTCAATCTTTCCCAACATCAGGGACTTTTCCAAGGAGTCTTCTCTCCTCATGAGGTGGCCAAAGTAATGGAGCCTCAGCTTCAGATTCTGTCCTTCCAGTGAACATTCAGGGTAGATTTCTTCCAGGGTGGATAGGGTTGATCTCCTTGCAGTCCAGGGGACTCTCAAGACTCCCCTCCAGCACCACAGCTCAAAGGCATCAATTCTGTGGCGATCAGCGTTCTTCATGGTCCAGCTCTGACTTCCGTACATCACTACTGGAAAAACCATAGCTTTGACTATCCGGACCTTAGTCGGCAAAGTAATGTCTCTGTTTTTTAAGATGCTGCCTAGGTTATTCTACCAGTTACCATTTCAGATGTCTTCGAGACAAACCAATACGGTTATGAACCTATTCGGAATGACATTAGTTTGTAGACAAGAAAAGCATCTTACAACAGAAGTTTATCTGAAAGTCTTAATAGAAGAGTCCACCAAATGCCTACAGACAGGTATCAACAAAAGCTAATAATTGGAGGGGGTCCTTTGGGGAGTCTGGGGGGGGGGAACAGCTCTGAGACATAACAAGCTTCATACTGGGAGCTCATTACGTGCAAAATGCCATCTCTTTAGCTCTGAAGTTTTCAAAGACTTTTCAGGATAAAACACCTGGGATATTAAGAAATTATCATTACTGTATTATTATTTGTAATCTACCTTATTTTAGGATTTGCTTTCCTGTGAACCAGTTTGAATTTCTTCATATATCTTTTTTTTAAAAAACGTTTTGAACAGGCTCTGAAAAAACAAACATCAACGTAAACAGCGCAAATGGAACCCATTCTCTTAAAATGGTTAAAACTGGACCTGGCCGACTGGCATGGAGATCAGAGGACAATTTGCCCACTGGCTAAAGAAAGGCAAAGGTGATGGAATTAGCCAGAATAGGGTGTGATGGCAAACTTTTGAGGCCGGTAGAACATTTCATCAGAAAAAAGTTTCAGAACCTTGTAAAACACAAAGTCTGGCCAGTTCCAAGGTTTGTGCCCCCGCCCCCCGAAAGCTGCACCCTGGGATACTGTTGTCTGCCAGTGAATCAAGGCACACATAAGGCCACGGGCTTGCTCCCGTCAGCCTTTGGAAATCTCCAGCTGGGAGAAGACCACAATTGCTTCCCTTTTGGACGCCGTGAAAGCCGGCTGTGACTCAGGGATGGCTTCTCTTTTTCAGGGGTGGGGTGGGGGGCTCCGTTATGCCCAGCTCAGGGCTTCCCTGCAAACGTTGCTAGAATCAGCAGAGGATGTTCTCCGGAGCTGCTGACTCTTGTCTTTAAGGGAGAGGTCACAGCTGGAGCAGCAAGCGTGAATCACCGGGAGGGGACCAGGCAACGCCCGGGGTTTCACAAGCTGTGTCTGTCTGCCTGCCACACTTTTGAGATGCAAGGAGGTGATCCCAGGGACGGGGCTTTCTGCATGGAACACAAAACACAACCAGGCAACGGTCCTGGAGGGCAACAGCCTCTCTGGAGCAGCGGTGGCCCAATATGCACCTGTCAGGTGGGAAAGGACAGTGTCCAAATCTCTTCCTGACAGCCCTACAGAACTGCATAGACCTCCAGGGGGAAATCAGAAGTCTGCGTCCTCACAGCTGGCATAGATTTAAAACAGTGGAGAAATCCAAAGTGACCCCAGAGGAACATTCTGCACCTAATAATAATAATAATAATAATAATAATAATAATAATAATAATAATACAAGGTACAGATTGTTGTTGTTGTTGTTGTTGTTGTTGCTGCTGCTGCTATACCAGATGATAGTAGACTCATGGAGAAACAACTTAAAAAATACCCGATACCAGGATCTGAAAATTGAACTTCTGAGACTCTGGCATAAACCAGTGCAGGTGGTCCCAGTGGTAATCGGCACGCTGGGTGTGGTGCCTAAAGAGCTAAGCAAGTATTTAGAAGAAATTGGAGTTGACAAAGTCACCATCAGTCAGCTGCAGAAAGTTGCCTTACTGTGATCTGCTCGCATAATTTGCCGATACATCACATAGTTCTAAATGCTTGGGAAGCGTTCGACCAGTGATTTGTAATACAAAACCCAACGAAGTTATTTTGTCTCCTGTGTGAAAATTTAATAACAGTAAACTTTATTTCTATGCCACCTTTCTCCCCAAAGGGACCCAAGGCAGCTTACAATACTAATTCAATACAATTAACAAATTAAAATCAAGACAGATATATTAAAAATACATTGAAATATTTAAAATATTAAATATTTTAATATTTTAATTCTCCCTTCTTCTGAATGTCCTTTTAATGTGTTTGCCCCATGCAGGAGAGACAAATGAGAATCTCCAAAAAAGAAGTCTCTGCTTTTCTTCCTTTTGTTCCACAGGTATTCGCAAACACATAAAAATGAGTATATGGTTCTGTCTCTAATGAATATCCAAAAACTTCTCCAAAACCTAATAAAGGTATATAAGGATATGAGAAATTCATGGACTCAATAAAAAATATCAGTAGCTATTCTAATTAATATTCAAAATACTGTAATAAAAATTAATAGGAGGCTTTAAAATGGAATATTAAAATGGCAGCTTTAAAGTGTTACAAATTATTTTAGCATAAAATAAAAGTACAATATGTCAAAGACATCTTTTCTAAGTTTTAAAAGTTTAACTATCAATTAAGTTATATATATATAGAAAAAAATTAAATAGCTTTTATCAGTTAAAAAAAACCCTATACTGTACTTGAGCATGAATAATTACAAAATCATATCCAAATACAAAAAAATCCTTAACACACACACACCAGAGTTTTTCCTCCCTTTTAATCATCCTTTGCTCCTTGCCTCAACTACCTTTTTCGAAGTTACTTATACTGTTAGTATTCCTTTTATTACTTAAAACCATCTTATCTGCAAGGCTTGAAGATCCAAGGCTTGGTCCAGGAGGTAGAATTAACAGAAACTGTAATTGCTTTGGCAGAGTTAGTAACTTTAGAGGTTTGTATCTTAATATTTGGTATGTTGCCATTCTACTGATACGGCTTGTTATTTTGACTATGCTTTGGAGTTAGAGGGGACAACAACATTAAAGATTTAAATTTTAAAAGCCTAAATCCTTAGAAAACCCACTTATAGCACGTACAAGCATTGAAAGAGCTGTGGGTGAGCAGGTGAGCACGGGCATTCAGGAAGGGAAGGGCCAACCTCCATGTCCCATTGGCCTTCCAAGGGTCCTTGCTGAGGATGTATGGCAGCTGCCAGGTGGACCTCTTCTCCAGGAACTTCTCCTGGGAATCAGTAGACATGGTGGACCCAAACGGATGGGGAAGCATGCAAAGTGGGAGGAGAAAATCCACCCAAGGAAAGGGTACCAGAGGGGCAGAGGAGGAACCCAAGCCAGTTGGCAGCTAAGAGGCAAACTGGTCTGAATCTCCCAAGTATACTTGTGAAGAATCCAGCCTCACAGGGTAGGGAGGTACACAGTGCTAAGAGGTAGTCCTCCTTTGGGTCCCATCCTTCCTTATTCTTTGCTAAAGGGACTTACCAACAAAGGGAGCATCCCTCAGAACTGGGTCTAGACTGAGGGTGACACCAGAGAGAAGAGACAGGACCCTGTAATCGGGACAGAACCAAGCCCAACACCATTGCATTGCTCCCATCAAGAGGCAGCTAGACATTCCTGGGGGCAGGGGAGCAAAAGCTTGATAGCTCAGGGGTTGAGGTCTTTGGCTATCGAGCCAGAGGTTAAAAGTTCAGTTCCCCACTGGGCCTCCTTGATGTGGGACCTGACTCGATGATCCAGAGGGTCCTTTCCAGGTCTACGGTGCTATGATGGCGATGATGTTGATGTTTATGAACCACGACTGTTTGATGGACTGTATGGGTGGAGCTGACAAGTGACTCATTTCAATAGAGCTACTTGCCCTACCAAGACTTTGGGGTGGCAGGAACCAGTCAGTGGAGATAAGGTGCAAATTGTTCAGAATAAATGTTTGTTGATTAAGCTGACGGCAGTCTCATGTCTCCTTCAAGATGACGAATGATGCTGGAGTATCTTTGGTGGGCCTCACCCTTTCATACTGAGACATTTTTAAAATAACACACACAGAGAAGGCTGACTGACATGCAAAGAATTAGTCTAGAGGGTCTGCAACCTTTAAGACATAAAGAGCCACTTGGACCCGTTTCCGACGGAAAAAAAAACAACTGGGAGCCACAAAACCATTGTGACATTTAAAACAAATATAACACTGCAAATATATTTTCCCCTCCCCTCGCTCCTGGCTTTTTGGGCGCTTGCAAGCCACACACTCCCTCGCACGCTCCTCAGACACGCTGCGCCCCGGCGTTGGGCTCGGGTGGGGTGGGAAGGAGCGCCGGCGGCTGCGGCTCCTCCAGGCACCCCCGAAGGGCTTCTGAGAAGGAAGCCAATGAAAGTTGCTTCTTCGGCACTTCGGGCGCCGGGACAGCGAGCAAGCGGGCGAGCCCGAGCCGCCGCCGCCTCCCCCCACCCTGCCACCCTGTCCCCGAGGGTTTCCATCGAGGCGCGCACCTGCCTCAAGTTCTCCCGCGCTCGCAACTGGGGCGGCTGCGTGTCCACCAGCCTCGGTGAGAGCCAGGCTGGGGGGTGGGTGGGCGCGCAGGAGGCACATTCTGTGTGTTGGAATGGAGCGGAAGGCAGCTGCCGGCGGGCTTTCGGAGAGAGCGAGAGCGAGTGAGACAAGCAGGCAGGCGCACAGGCGCTCCGCTCGGCTCAGCTCAGCTTCTCGAGCCAGGTGGAGCGCCGTTGGCCTCCCCAGGTGGCCAGGGGCCCCTGAACAACTTGAGCCCGGCACCCCCACCCCGCCGCCGAAACCGGCTGACTCCAGGAGGGAGCTGCTGGAAGTCTAATAAGAGAGACCCCTCCTCAGGCCGGGGGGGGCGGGCTCGAACTAGCTGTCACGCCGCGTCCCTCGACTGCCAAGTTGATCTCGCGCAGGAAAAAGAAAAGCCAACTTCCTCCGTTGCTTCTCGCCTCTCTGCCGCCACCGCCGCTCCCCCCTCCCCGCTCCCGCCGCCACCAACCCCTTGCTTGTTGGGCCAGAACTGACAGCACCGGGCAAGGAAGCAGGGCGGCGGCGGCGGCCGCAGGGGGTGGTGGGGAGAGAGAAGACTAGCCGTGGCCCCCTCCCCACGCCGCCTTTCTTGAGGTTCCTATTCCGCCCTCGCTGCCTTCTGCCCGGATCCTGCAGCCATGGTCTGACTCTCCCCCCCCCCCCCACACACACACTCCATCTCTCCCTCCTCCTCCTCCTCCTCTCGCCCCCACCCTCCATGGAGGAGGGAAGCGCAGCCCGAGTGCGTCGTGCCCACACCGCTTCCACTTTTTTGGGGGGGCAGTTTTTAAAAATCTTCCAAAAAATAGTACAGGAGGGAGAGGAGGGGAATTTCTAATCTCTCTCTCTCTCTCTCTCTCTCTTTCGTAGAGACACGCCCCGCGCGCGCCCGCTCCCCCGCGTTTTCGGAGCTTCATCCCGGCAAGTTAGTGCAAAGCCGTAGTTTTTTTGGGGGGGGGCTGTAGCGAAGCAAAAGGAGAGAGAGAGAGAGAGATGCCAACTGCACATGTGCAATGCTTGGAAGGGGAAGGGGGGAAGGAAGGAGGGTTTTCTCTTCCTCCACGTTGCACACACACACAACACACGCACGCGCACACACACACACACACACACACACACACACACACACACGTCGCTTCTTCCCCCTCCCACCAAACACCCAAGCAAGAAAGGAAGGGGAAGGGGGGAAGGAAGGACGGAGGGTTTTCTCCTCCCGTCTTTTTTTCTGGGGGGGGGGGGGGGCAACAATCCAGATCTGGGAGGTTTTCTCGCTGTCCTCGCGAGATTCGGCGCCTTTGTATTGAAATTTCTGAACCCTCCCGGAGCCGCGGCAAATGTTCCAAAGAGCCGCATGCGGCTCCGGAGCCGCAAGTTGCAGACCCCCGGTCTAGACCATTGACTGAACACGTAATCAAGCTCAATCTTTCCAAATGTCTGCAGACCTGGCACTTGAGGGTGATGTCATCACCACACACCTAAAAATCTCATGCTGTACTGTGAATGAGTTTCAACAGAAAGAAGTGTACGGTACTGCATCATTCTAGGCACACAAAAAATGAATTGCACAGATACAGGATGGGAGATACCTGGCTGGAGAATAGTACCTGTGAAAGGGATCTGGGAGTCTGGGAGGACCACAAACTGAACATGAGTCAGCAGTGTGACGCGGCAGCCAGGAATACCAATGCAATTCTTGGTTGCATCAATAGAAGCATAGTTTCTAGAGCAAGGGAGGTGATAGTACCACCCTATTCTGCTCTTGTCAGATCGCACCTGGAGCATCAAACAGGAGCAAGATGGCCTAAAACAAACAAAAAATGAATTGCATAAACAGCTAATCCCTCATAGCATATATTAATACCCAGGGAAAGCCTTTTTAAAATTGCCACGTCTTTAGATGTTTCTTAAAGACCAGGAGGGAAGGTGCCAGATAGATCTCAGGAGGAAGTTGGTTCCAGAGGCGAGGAGCTACCACTGAGAATGCCCAATTTCTTGTCACAAGGCAAACAGGCAAGGAAGGATAGGACCTGAGCAGCGAACCAAAAAGGCAGCGAAAGCAACATACACGGCGAGCAGTAATTCAGGCAGCTCCATAGGGATGACTCCAACAAGGGGAAGAAAAATTCACCGGCATATAGTTGGAACTGGATCCTTCTATTACAGGAGCTTTTGTTGACATTCCAGTCGGCCAACAACCTCTGGAATGGCTGGCCTGCTCTTTCTACATCACATCGGGCCAGCTTGGAAGGCTTGCTCACGCTCCGGAAGTCTTCTGAACCAATGGCAAAAGAGTCAATGCGACACAAGGTCATGCCAATAGACACATAGCACCCGGAAGCAGAGAGGCAGCAGTGCCCACTCTCTTTTGCTTGGGTCTCAGACCTCACCAGTTACCCCGTGTCCCTTTCTGGACGCCACTGCTCAAGAAGGCCATGGATACGCTGGGATGTGTTCTCGGTTGCTGGTGGAAGGTCTGACAGCCAAGCACTTGGTGTCTAGCCTGGAGAAGACAGGAAGGCAAAAGGTTCTATCTCTCTGGTGGAAGATGGAACTCACTTGGTTCCTGCAGCCCCAGAAGCGAAGAGCCAAACGAGTGTCTTAAAGAATAGGACAGGAGACTTTGCACCAACAGGACTGTAAGAGTGGAGTGTGCATGCATGGCTTTGTAAGCAGAGGCTGGATGACCCCCCGCTGGGGGGTACTTGCACTGTAGATTTCCTGCTGGTCTGGACTCGGTTGGATGGTCCATGAAGGGGCCACAAGTAAAGCAGATAATGGTAATAAATTATCACCCACAGCTTCTGTGTGGGCAGTGATTGTCATTTCAAATGCGATACTGTACAGGCTATGAATCAAATCATAGTGAAGTTGCACTCTAACCTTCCAAGCACTGGTGCTGTTGCAATTCCGATTTTAGGAACTGGCTCAAACTAAGATGCTGAAAGGCTGAATCGGTGCCGCCCAGTGTTGCTGGAGACTCGGAATCTCGGGCTTCAAGGCAGGGCAGTTGATTCTAGGGATCACCAGGCCTCACCTGCATTCTTCCTCTTGTGGTTAATTTTTTTCCCTTTGGGGCCTTTGCCTGCCGTCACCCAGGAGTAACCCTACCACTCTACAGGCATCGCCCGGGACACTTCATCCCACCAGATGACATTTGATCCTGTGGGCTGGTCAGTTGGTTGGCAGAGGCAGCAAGAGCAAAGGATGGAGGCAAAGCAGAAGGAACAATAGCACCGTCTTGGCTTTGCGAAAAACAAAGGCCCCTTTCAGGTCTCCTCCATCCTGCTCCCTGGAGTTGAATGCAGAGAAATGAAAATAGCTGCCGTGCCTGAGGCATCCGGCCAAAGGTGCCAAGGGGCATGGGAGGAAGGAAGCACGTAGGTGCCCCCTGGACCGCTCTCAGGAAGAAATCAGCAGAGCCATTCAGAGCTTTGGGCCAGCTGCTGCTGCTAACTTTTGGGATGCAAAGAGGCTGTGCACAGGCTTAATATCTCAAGTGATTGGCAGGCAGGACAATGTTAGAGCTCTTGGAATGGGAGTTTGGGACTCCCTGTACTCCATCTTCCAGCGTGTAGGCTGGGCTGGGGTGGCGTGCGTGTTCTGTGGGTGGTCCCCCAAAGTGGCATTCTTATCATTTTGCACACAGTTTCATTTCAGAGGTGCTAGATCCTCCCCTCCTTCAGCAGTCGTTAGGCCTCCTCTGGAGTCCTGTGCCCCGTTGTGGGCACTCCACTTCAAGGACGCAGAAACTGGAACAAGTTCACAGGAGGATGACAAGGATGATCTGGGGGGCTGGAAACTAAGTCCTACCTAGGAAGAAAGACTGAAAGATCTGGGCTCGTTTAGCCTGGAGAAAAGAAGACTGAGGGGAGATTTGGTAGCACTTTTCAGATACTTGAAAGGCTCTCATCCAGAGGAGGGACAGGATCTGTTCTCCATCATTCCCAACTAAAGCCACTAATATATCAGAAAGGAAGACAGGACCAGGGAGTTCCCTGAAACCAGGTGGAAACTGAGATGGAGAGCGCCGCATGTGGTCAGTCAGTCAAGGTTCAAGATGCACACAAAAACAGTCCAATGGGAAGGAGGGATGCCAAACAGGAACACTTACAGATCAACAGAGTACATAAGAACACAAGAAGAGCCCTGCTGGATCAGGCCCAAGGCCCATCTAGTCCAGCTTCCTGTATCTCACAGTGGCCGCGCCAAATCCCTGTGGGAGCGCAGGAGACTAGATATCTGTCTCCTGATACCACTCCCCTGCCTCTGGCCCTTGAAGGACCTTGGTTTTTTTAAATGTGGAGATGACACATCTCCATCATGCTTTGTCACCTGTGATGGACTTTTCCTCCAGGAATCTGTCCAATCCCCTTTTGAAGACATTCAGGCCAGATGCCATCACCACCTCCTGTGGCAGGGAGTTCCACAGGCCTAAAAATATGCTGGGTAAAATTTTTTTTGTCTGTTCTCACTCTCCCAAGTCTCAGTTTGAGAGGATGATCCTTAGTTCTGATATTTTGTAATATGGAGAGGAGTGTCCCTCTATCCACTTACTCATGGTCTGCATTATTATGTACGTCTCAATCATATCCCCCCTCAGACGCCTTTTTTTCCAGACTAAAGAACCCGAAATGTTTTAGCCTTTCCTCATAAGGGAGGTCCCCCAGCCCAGTAATCATTTTAGTTGCTCTCCTTTGCACCTTTTCCAGTTCCACTATGTCTTTTTTGAGATGTGGTGACCAGAATTGTACACAATACTCCATATGCGGCCTTACTATCTTATTATTCCAAGGTAAGCAGGCACAAGAGTCCAGAGGTCTCACATTACAAAGGCAAGGAACAGGGAGGGCCGGCAGCTAGCTTTATGCCAGTAGCAGGCTCACCAGCTGCACTCCCTAATTGTCTCCACCTGAAAAGGGCCTGGCTCTGCAAGGAGGCTCCACATTTGCTGAGTCATGTGGCCCTGATCCTGATACCCTTGCCCATCCTGTTGTCCAGCAGGAAGACGGAATGGGAAGGCGCAGAGGGGCTCCCTCAAACACAGCAGTAGCCTGACTGCAGGGGCTGGTGTGGCAGAGGGATCGCTAAAGGGAAAGGAGTAGAAAGGCATGGGACAGCAGAAGAGGGGAGTCTAAGACACAATTCAAGGTGATGACCTTAACCTACAAAGCACAAAATGCCCTGGGTCCAAGCTACCTTGAAGACTGAATCTTGCAGTATGAACCAACTTGGGTGTTAAGGTCATCAGGAGAGGTATTTCTCTCCATCCCGCCACCTTCACAGGTGCACAAAAGAACACATGAAAGGGCCTTCTCTGTTGCTGCTCCCAGACTTTGGAACTCCCTCCTGCTGGAGGCCAGGACTGCCCCATCTCTGCTGTCTTTCCAGAAGCAGGCAAAGACCTTCCTCTTCAAGGCAAGCTTTCCCTGAATGAGGGACTTCCTACTATGTAACTTTATATGGATTACCATACATGATTGCATTGACTGATGTCATAAGAACACTAGTGTTTTCCATGGTACTATCCACCCATCATAATGGATTTTTCCTTTTCTTTTTGCGTGCTCTGTGTAGCTGTACTGTTACCTTTTAATTCCCTGTTCTTAACTTGAATATGTGTTAAATGCCTCTCATTATTGTAAGCCACTTTGGGTCCTTTTCCAAGGAGAAAGGTGGAGTAAAAATATTCAAAATGAATAAATATAATAAATAAATAAGACTGATCTGACTGACCAGGAACAGCCTGCAGGGGTATTTCCCTACCTAGATCCCGATGAAGTCAAATCCATGGGTCCCCTTGTCTATTTTGGGGGGTGGGGAACCCCGTTTCTAGTTTTTACACCATAGCCTGAAATGCCTTGAACTGCCAGGTACCCATCTCCAGGCAGCCAGGGCCAAGATAGGCCCCAACTGTGCGTGAGGGAAAGCATGTCCTCAGAAGAGGGAATCCTTTAACTGCTGAAGGGATCTGATTGTCACAACTGGAGCTTTTTCACCTCCTCCCACAGTTTGCACCTTAGCTTCCTCTGTTTTGTGATTGGTCACTGAGAGGTGAAACTGGGCCTTCTTGGCAAGTCCAACTGCTCCACCACGCAGGGCTGGAGAGTTGCCTGCCTGGAAGACAAACTCACTTTTAGCTCTGTTTCTAGCTGATGTTTTGGCTCTGGTTGCCTCCAGGCAGAGGGCTCCTCGCACTCCCACCTAATAGAATTGTGCACCTCTTCTTCCTCTCCCTCATTCACGGATTTAACGGGGCGACACAAAAAAGACAACAGAAGCAGTGAGAAAACACAGAAGAGTTACAAATGCAGGAAGCCATTATTAGGAAATCGCAGGCGGCTTGACCAGTAAAACCCACACCTTTAAAAGTCCACCTTCTGGCTTCTTCTTGCCTCCTGGAAAACAACTCTGGTGAGTGTCTCCTCCCCCTGAGCAGACCCCTCTTCCCAGGCCTCCAATTGCCCAGCTTCCTTCTACAGGCTGACCAGGTGACAGCACAGAAAGATCTGGGAGGCCTGAAGGGCAAAGGCACTTTATGGGAGGGAGGCAGAAAAGGGAGAGAAGTCCTAAAGAGCAGAGTGGCTTTAGCGTCACTTGGCAAGGGGGAAAAAAACTGGAAAGCCTTCTGAACCCACAACACAGTACTGAAAAAGAAGGACAGAAGCAATGACAAAGAGAAGGAAAATAATAATAATCATAGAATCCTAGAGTTGGAAGAGACCTCAAGGGCCATCCAGTCCAACCCCCTGCCATGCAGGAACCCCCATCACAGTATTTCCGACCGATGGCCATCCAGCCTCTGCTTAAAAATCTCCCAAGAAGGAGACTCTGCTACCCTCCTTTGTGACAGCATGTTATTCCACTGCCGGACAGCTCTAACTGTCATGAAGTTCTTCCTGATGTTCAAATGGAATCTCTTTTCCTGTAGTTTGCAACCATTGCCTGAAATCCTAGTCTCTGAAGCCATGGAAAACAAACCTGTTCCCTTTTGAATATTATATCCTTTCAAATATTTAAACATAGCTATCATATCCCCTCTCAGCCTTCTCCTTTTGTAGGGCTAAACATTCCCAGCTCCCTAAGCCATTCCTCATAAGACATTTCCTCCAGAAGAAGAAGAGAAGGAGGAGCAGCAGGAGGAGGAGGAAGGTTAGGGACTGAAGGGGTGGTGAATAAAGGAACAACATACACATAAGGAGCCTTCCCATAATTTGGTGCCTGTTCTTTGATTTCAGGTTCAGGGAAGGAGGGAAGGGGGTTGTGGATCAGACTCTCTTGGCCTCTGAACCATGCCTTCTACCTCTGCATGTGTACACATGTGCACATGAACACACACTGTCCCCACAGCTGGATTCTGCCCGGTTGTTGATATTGTCAATGGCAGGGTAGGTTAAATTCGAGGTCAACCTAGGGACAGAGCAGCTGGCAACTCTGCACAAAGCATTTCCGAGGGCTGTGTTTGTTTGTGTGTCGAAAGGAGCTCCAGGGAGACAAAAAGGTGCTGAATAATTGAGCAGCTGTGACATCTGGCCGGATCTGCCGCTCCCCTTCTTTTGCCTTTGAACAGGTTTTACTATGACTCAGTGCACAAGATACCTGGAGGCTTCAGAACATGGTGATCACTGACCAGTCCGTCACCTCCTCTTTGGCTGGTGGTCCAGCAGCTCTGAGGGCACCACTGAGCCCTGTCCAGCCACCCCCTCGTTCTGACCACTGCCATGGGGTCAGGATCCTGCAAGCCCCTCAGAGTGGTTTGTGCAAATCAGCCAAGCTACACAGCACAGGGGACCAGTTTAATTGTTCTGTGTCGGCAATTTCAAGTAAAATTGCTGCTGGCAGAGGGGAGTTTCAACCCTCATATCCTCACATGGCCCTACACTCTACCCCCAAAACATCCCTCCATGGATGGCAATTAAACATGGGGATGGGAGATTAGGTCGGTAGAGAGGTACACGGCATCTCTATGGTTTCCATTGGCTTTCCCCCACAAGCTCAGTTGCCATGTTCATGTGAGGAATTGATTTGATTTCTATACCATCCTTTTGGCCAAAGGGCACTCTGGGTCATTTACAACAATGGAAATGACAAGGGAAGTAGCAAAATAATAACAATAACAAAAATAACTAGAAGTTAAATGAAAACAAAATTTACTGAACTTCAAAGGTACTGCAGTGGGGAAGAAAAGATTAACCTAGCACTCTCCTCATGTGCTACAATGAGTTTTGTCAAAAGAACAACCTCTTCCCCAGCGATAAAATGGTGCCCATAAAAACCTTTCCTCTGTTACCTGCCAACCTTGGAGCTGCATTCCTACAATGGGGCATCTGTTGGTTGAAAGGGAAACATTTGGAGGGTGTGAAGTATGAATACTTAGCTACTGTAGCTCGTAACCAGAGGTTACACATGAAGAAATCTAATTCCAAACGCCAGGGGATCAAGTTCGTTAGAAAACAAGGAGACAAGTTTATATCATAACCTAGCTGGTATCACCTCTAACCTGGAATGTTGTGTTGTGTTGTTACAGTCATGACCGACTCTACGTGACTCCATGCCCATGGAGTTTTCTTGGCAGGAGTACTGGAGTGGCTTGCCAGTTCCTCATCCAGGCGCCTATAGCACCTGGTATTCCCTGGTGGTCCCCCATCCAAGTACTAACCAGGGCCGACCCTGCTTAGCTAACTTGGAATGTTACAACAATTCAAATTATTTCCCATAGCACATTTCTTGACTTAATTCCATAATTTAATAAAGGTTGCCAGGTTTTCATAAATTTATCCTGTTTTATTTCCTCTTGATACATTCAGAGTTGATTGGTCAGTATATTGCACTAAGGGGGCAGTATAGAAATAAACATTTCCCATCTAAGCTGTTTGTCAGATTTCATATATAATTTTTAGTACTGAGAGATCCTGTGCATGTCTATTTTTTTGGGGGGGGGGCAATTATGCCTCTTGCTGCAGTTCCAAGGCAATCTCAAAGCCACTTTTATTAGTATTTTCTCAGAAATACTATGATGACTATGATGATTTATGAATACAGTATTTAAAATTACCAGGCACAGGCAATCAAAATTACAAAAACATTTACTGGTATAATATAACAGATGAAAGCTTAATAATATTAATGTTAATGTTAATAATAATAATAATAATAATGAGCTGACCAGCTGGCCCACCACCTTGAGAAGCACAAGCACGTGGCGCTCCCGCTCTTTTGCGCATGCCCGGCCCCTAGTAAACCCTCAGGGCCCCGCCTTCCCGCGTGGTCGAGACACACCGACCAATCGGAGTGAGGCAGATGGGCGGAAAGCCCCGCCTACTCCCCTGGGGCCCGCGAGCCCGGCCAGAGAAAGAAAACGAGACCATCTTCGCCCCGCCCACTCTCCCTCCCCCTTACCAGACCCGCGCTTCGCGGCAGTGCTATTGGAGGCGACGCGCGCGCGCGCCCTGCGTATGAACGCACGCACTCACGCTGTGCCGCGCGCGACCAATTGTTTCCTCCCCGCCCTCTTCTTTGCGCACGCCGAGTTGGACTTTGGTGTTCGACGCATGCGTGTGAGGCACCGAGGGCGGGAGCGAGCGACGTCCGGCGACGCAACTTCCGCCGGGGGACCCCGCCCTATCCTTGGGAGCTAGCGAGCAAGAAAGGGAGCGGCCGGCTGACAGGGTTGCCCCCCGCCTCCTTTTCTCTCCGTCCCTCAGGTTCGCGCGTGCGCATTCCCACCCCGCGCGCGCCCCTTCCTGAGGGACTCTCGCCCTCCCGCCCTTCTTGCCGGCCTGAGGGAGCCAAGCGTGGGACGCCGCCTGAGGGGCATGAAGCCGAGTAGCGTGGCCTTCCTTCCCGCCGCTGCCCACCCGTGAAGGAGCTCAGGGCTTCTCCTTGGTCGCCGCTCGGTCCAGCCCAGCCCAGGGGGACCCGGCCGGGCCGCCTCCAGGGCCGCCATTTTGTGCCGCCTCCTCCTCCCCCCTCTCTCCCTCCGACGCGCACGCGCACTCGCTGCCTGGCTGGCTGGCTGGCTCCCGGTGCCGGCGAGGGCCTTGGTCGGGGGTAGGCGAGGCGCCGGTGGCGGAGGGCTGAGGCGGAGCCTGGCGAGGCGGGGCGGCGGGCGGTGGGCGGCGGCGGTCCGGAGGCGGCGGAGGGGCGCGCGGCGCGGGGGGTCCCCCAATGGCGAAGAAAACCTACGACCTGCTCTTCAAGCTGCTGCTGATCGGCGACTCGGGCGTGGGCAAGACCTGCGTCCTCTTCCGCTTCTCCGACGATGCCTTCAACACCACCTTCATCTCCACCATCGGTGAGGGGGGGGGGCTTGTCTCCATGGGGAGGGGGCGCTGCCCGAATGAGAGAGGGAGAGACGCCCTGCCTCCTCCTCTTCCTCCCAGGAGGGCCCCTCTAGGGCAGCCCCACCCCTCCCGGCCAACCCCCCCACCCAAGACCTCTCCCCTCGCCCCCTCTTTTCTGGGGCGACCCCTCCCCCTTTCCCGCCCCAGACCCCCGGCGCTTGACTGGCCGCTCCGCCCCCTATCCACACCCCGGCTCCTGCCAAGCGCTGGCGCCGGGCTCTGCGCATGGTGGGGAGGGCGCCGGCCCGGCTTGCCCTCGTGGGAATGCCCCCACCCCGGCAAACAAAGCAAGCGGTGCCCCCCCCCCCGAGCTCGCCCTTCCTCCAACCCACGTCTTATGCCTGTTCATACGAGGCCAGGCCAAGGAGCGAGCAGGAAACAGAAAGAAGACCGGGGCACGATTCTCTCTCTCTCTCTCTCTCTCTCTCTCTCTCTCTCTCTCTCTCTCTCTCTGCCTCTGCCTATGAAGCATAACACACACAAACGTATATATACAGTATATATACATACATGCATATATATCTGTATATCTATATATGTACACACACACACACACACATATATTAAATACAGTACGCCGTGTGTGTATGTATATATAAGGAGAGAGAGACACACACAATGTATACTGTGTGTGTATATGTATACACACACACACACACACACACACATGTCTACACGCCTTCTCTCCCTATACTGTATATCCTTTCTGCTCCCTGCTCCCTTTTTGGACTGACTCCAGCACCCCTGGATGCTGCTCTCCCATTCATGTAGCCTTTTCCTCCTTCCTGTCCCACCCTATGCAACGTTTTGGGGGATCTCCTTGGACTTGGTTGCCACAACCAGTAGTAGATCAGATTTTAAGTTCCTGGACTTCAAGCTAAGGGGGTTGTGTTGATTTTGGGTCAGAGTGGTCTAAATGCAAGAATTATTTTACCGTTGAAGCCGATTAGACAGAGGAGGCTTCTGGTTTTCTGTTCTCTGGTGCATCAGAGGTTCCCTGACTAGGAATCAGCTTGATAGGTGTGGTAGGCTTATCAGAAATTAAGAAAGATTATCTGGAAGACAATTGGAGCTTAGGTTTTTCTTTGTTTGATGGCCAAGTGTGCTCTTTTAGATAGGTGTGGCTTGGTCTAATGCTAATCCGCTTGTCATCTCTGCATTGTTTCCAGGCTGTGGGGATTCTTTATTGAAAAAAGTTGAACATTTATGACTTGTCTGGACTGCACAGTCTCCCTTTTAAAGCTAATGTTAACATGGAAACCGAGATCCGCATTTTGCTGAGCTATGAGCAGAGTATGTAGAATTACACAGACATCTCTCAATTTAAGGGATCACGTGAAGATAGGAGAAAAGTACTGTATTTATCATGGAAGGTGTAGCTATGACAAATGAAAGGAGAACCCATGCACCTGTTTAGGCCCGGGTCTGATTTGCTCCCAAGGAACTGAGTAGAACTGACGCTATTGACTTCCCCACTTTACTTATTATTAAAGTATATTTCCTGAAAGGTCTCAAAGATACAGTCAAATATTTGATTTTAATTCCTGGTTAGTGCACCAATTAATCACAGTCTGTGTTATTAATTTGCTGGGAATTGTCAGCTGTATCAGTTGGTTGCATGTCTGTGATAGAGATTGTGGTTTTTCAGTCTTCATATTGTAGAACACTTGACTCATTTTGATTAAATGACTGTCAGATCTGTGGTGCTTTAAAGTACTTGCTAAGTGTTACAGTTACAGCTCTGATGTCCTCCTGACCTATATTACTGAAGAAGGGATGTTTCCTGTTACATTTGTGACCTTATCCTGATCATAATTCCTGGATTCAAAGGGTATTATATTACAGAACAGAAGATGGACCACATGATTTTGATACCTGCGGCTCATTATTGAACTAGATTTCCCCCACTGTAGGATCTAACTGAAGACAATAGTTTAGGAATATGTTTTCTGATTCCACTTGGTAGTGTTTGACTGATTTTTGTCAGATGTGTCAGCTTTGAAGTGGTTGAGTTTTCTTTTGCTGTAATTTATTTACTACAAGGGTGACGTATGTGAAACACATTTTCAGGGTTTTGGAAAACATCAGATGCACCTGCCTCATTTAGCATAAAGTGCATTCCTAACTTTGCAAGCCGCCCTGTCCTGTTTAGGAGAAGGACAGGATATCAGTATTTTATGAATTCATCAAAAGAAATTCCCTACTGTTGAGAGGGAAACGTGTGACTTTAATTGAGCACAGGCATAACAGGGAGCTGCAGCTAACTGCATGTGAGTAATGCACTCGTAAGTTGTGTTCTGCTTATATACCACCCCATACCACTTCAAGTAGTCTCTGGGCGGTTTACAGTTTTGATTACAGTATGTTACCCCCCAGCAAGCTGGGTACTCATTTTACCGACCTCGAAAGGATGGAAGGCTGAGTCAGCCATGAGGCTGCTACCTGGGATTGAACCCCAGACCATGAGCACAGTTTTACATGCAGTACAGGCACTTAACCACTGTGCCACGGGGCTCCTATCAGTAGAACAAACATCTGATATTCAAATACAGTACTAGAAAGCTGTAATGTGATGTAGCACTTGTAAAGCAATGCCTTTTTTATCCAACCCATATAGATTGCCCCCAAAATGTATGAAATGGAAATGTCAAGTCAGTAGGTGAAGTTTGGGCAGTTCTGCTCTTTTCTACTTAGATGCCTTCAGGTTTTGTTTTGTTTGGGGCCCTTTCAAAGAACAGGCTTGTCTCCTTTTTTTCTGTGTTTGGCAAAATGACATAAGTGCCTGCCTCATTTTGCAAAAAAGCTGAGCTTCTAAGCTCTCTGGTTTATTGATTGGGGATAATATCAGGCATGTTTCACTTCAAGGGAATGCTAGATCTTCACATGAAGGGCATCACACTTTTTGCCAATGTTCTGGTCCACCTTTTAGCTTGCCAATGATTTAGAATAGTGTAGTTTGTTTATTTTTAGCGGTGTCTGAACTTCCGCCTGAAAAGTAAATTACTAACAGTAGGGCCAATGGTTTCAGCACCCTAGCTAGTGTTGCTATAAATAAAGTCTGGTGCTTAAAAATCCCCAAGTCATCATCATGCATTCCCTGAAAGGGAGGCCAGAGGCGGTTGTCTTCAGCTGCAAGAGGTGACATTTCAAGTAGTCCATGTTTTATTGCTCTGTGTGGAGAATGATGACTTCCACTACTGCTTCCCAGTTACATGCTAAGCACAGTACAGTATTTTGTTTATTTTGTTTGCCAATATTATGGTGGGCTGGTAAGACTTTCCTTCCAAGCTGCTTGGTTTGCCATAGGCTTAGTCAGCTCTTCATCTACGTTCTTCAGATATGCATGTGTTCTGGGAATATTTGGATGTGGATATTAATATTTTTGCATGCTGGAAAATGGCTTGCTAAACAGAGGGCAAAGTTTGTTTATTTATTTTCTACACTGCCCATCTGGCAGCAAATCCACTCTGGGCATTTTACAACTATAATCCAAAATATACTATAACAGTTAAAATAAAGTCAAAATCTTAAGAAACAAATAACAAATCAAGATAACTAAAATCAATGCAACAGTATTAAAATTATGGAAAAGTGAGGTAAAATCACAGGTGTTAAATTAACAAGCATAGGTAGTGTAGTAATGTTATGGTCTGTGGGAATGTCTGTGTAAATATCCAGGTTATCAAAGATGATTTTCAAATGAACTTGTTGACAGCTACTATCAGATTAGATTTATAGCTTGGGTGATTTCCCACTAAGAAATGGTTTTATCTAGATTGTGGTACAAAAGCTCTTGGGTTGACTGAGCACTAGTGACCCTTGTCTTTTAGTGCTACTTCCAAATATTCTGCCTGTGTCAGTGCACATGACATCAAGCTGCATATTTAGTTTCATATCTAGATAATGTTTTTCAAGTGTTAGAATAGATATTGTTTCTGCTGAGTGGTTTTCAGCCTCTCTGAATAGAGAGGCTACTTATCTCCATCTCTCTCATCTGTCATGAGAGATAATGTGATGAAATAGCATGGAAACCAAATCTTCTTATTTTTGAAATGAGTAGTTGTGAAGGACTGTTCTGTGAGCATCAGTTTCCCAACCTGACTGCCAATTGGGCTAAGTATGAGGGTTTCTAATGCTGGGTTGAAGGTGTTGAACAGGTGTTAAACAGGTCTTGTTCTCTATTAATAAGCAATCATTATTGTGCTTGTAATTTGCACTTGGGCATTGAGCTATGGTAAAGTAATGACATCAAAAGTCTGAATATACTTCTTCTGAGTTAGTGGTCTGATTCAGGCAATCCTTAAAATTACTGTTGCAAGCAGGGATGCTTAACTTTTGGGAGACATGTATTGATGTATTTTCAGTTCACACAGGCCCACCGTAATCATGCAAGCTGCTGTATGACATGGGTGAGGTCTGTTACCTTTGTGTTGACCTTTCATGATTTAAGGCAGTAGTGGTTGAATCAATGTCTTTTTTGAGGTTGCTTGCTTAGTTGTTGGAACAAAATATGGTTCTGAGCATGCCCTCTAATATTCATCCCCACAGTGTAGAGTTCTCTTCTCTGTGTGCATGAGTAACTTCCCCTCCCTGGCACACTGGGTGCACAGGGGCGAAAAATCCCTACATGGAGGGCACCAGGGCCATGTGGACTGCTCAGCTTACAGGGAATCGTGATGGTGTTCCAAGAAAAGTTATTTTATTTAATTACAGTGGTACTCCGATTTAAGAGCAGCTAGACATAAGAGCAATTCAGCTTAAGAGTGGAAAACTGTTGGCGTTTTAACTGCTGCCTTACAAATTTTAGATATGGTCTGTCTGGACGACTTATTTTTTTTTCATTTTTGATTTAACCTTTTTTTTCAATTTTTAAGATAGGTACCCTAACTTAAGAGTAGTTTGGCTTAAGAGCTTGCTTTTGGAACAGATTAAATTCGTAAGATGAGGTACCACTGTACTTATTTAACATTTATACCACCCAATTAGTGCAAAGCTGTACTATAGGTGTTTAACAAATGAAAGCAAGTAGCGTATGGGGGTTCTTGCATGGCATGGGGTTGGGCTAGATGACCCTTGAGGTCTATTCCAACTCAATGATTCTATGATTATAGTAATAAAACAAGAAAAAAGGGTTCAGTTATAAAATCAAAATAATTCAAAACATCATAAAACAAGTAGGTCAAAGGCATCGACTCTAATGGGACAGGGAACACAAATTAGCTATGGTAATTGATGTGGGGATGCCATTGAAAGCCTCTGCAAAGAGCAAGGTCTTAAGCAAAACCTTGAAGAGATAGTGGAAACCCAGAGGGTCCATGTTCTTTGGGAAAGGCACTCTGGCAAGGTCCTGCTGGCAAATCCAAACTTTGGCCCTCCAGATGTTTTGGACTACAACTCCCACAGTCCATTGGAAATACTGTACATGCTTGGAATTCTGGGACTTGTGGTCCAAAACATCAGGAGGGGCGAAGTTTGGACATGCCTGTTAGACCTAACCTAAACTGTAGAGGCCTGCCTGGATGCCCTAAGCACATCCGATCTCGCTTGATTTCAGAAGCTAAGCAGAGTCGGTCCTGACTAGTACTTGGATGGGAGACCACCAGGGAATACCAGGTGCTGTAGGCGCCTGGAGGAGGAACTGGCAAACCACTCCAGTACTCCTGCCAAGAAAACTCCATGGACATGGAGTCACGTAGAGCCAGTCACAACTGTAATGACACAACACACACACACAAACTGTAGAGAACTTGATAAGTTGCCAGACTTTTTGACTTGTATTGGAACATCCCAGATAACGTGTGCTGGTAAGCCAGGACTGTCGCTTAATACCAGGCTGGCAACCACATTCTGAACCAGCTAAACTTCCCAGGTTAGTCTCAATGGAAGCCCCATGTAGAGAATGTTCCAGCAGTTAATCTTAATGATCACCAGCGCATGCACTGATGATCCAGGTGGGGACGGAGCTAGAGATATGAAGGCCCAGAAAAAAACTGAAAAAATTCAGGGGGAAAAATCATTTTTCCCCATTTTTTTCCTGAAGCCTTTTTTGTTTTGGTTTTTCTGAAAAAGTGAAAAAAGAAATAGAAAAAAAATTATGGAATGTTTTATTTTAGCATAATGAATAAAATATTTTGAGATAGTATTCAAATATTTTTCAAATCATTTCTAAAAAAATCACTGAAACAGTGCCACTCCCTTCTATGCATTTCCTCCCCTTCAATTCTTTTTATAAGAAAGAGGTTTTTATTTTATTTTTATTTAATATTGTGCAGAGGAAATATGAATACTGGTAATTGTTAATTCTGGATTTTTAAACATTGTTTTGTAGAAGTTTTTTTCTTCCACATAAACTAGAAAACAGTTCAGGAGAATATTATTCTATTTGCTAGATACAATTATAAATATTAAATATTATTTATAAAATGTTTAAAATAAATATTATGTAAAATAAATTCTCTTTGTAATAATTGTTTGGGTACACTATACAGTGGTACCTTGTATAACAGACAGCTTGTATAACATAAAATTTGTACAACATAAAAAATTCCGGAGATAGGGGAAATTTGCTTAACATAATTGTCTATGGGGAAAATCCGTACAACATAAAAATGGGATTACTCTGCTTTCAATGCATTCCTATGGGAATTTGTATAAAGGGAAATTTGCTTAACATAATTTCATTTGGAACGAATTAATTCCGTTATACAAGGTACCACTGTATTTTAATTTGCTAGTTGTGCAAATTCTATACCAAGACAAATTGTCCATTATCATATTTATGTTCCTAAACTAACAGAATGACTTTCAAACTGTAAAGGGCAGGTGCTAATGTAGCATTTTTTTCCTGAAAAATTCCGTTTCCCCCGGAAAAAAAACCCAGAAAAGACAATGTGGTTTTTTTCCACAAGCTTCAAAATTTCTGGAAATTTTACATCTCTAGACAGAGCTCAGTCTTCCACTTGCCTTGGAATGAACATAGATATGGCTTGCTGTGTAAAGGAAAACAAGCAAGGGCTTTATGTGTGTGTGTGTGTGTGTGTGTGTGTGTGAGAGAGAGAGAGAGAGAGAGAGAGAGAGAGAGAGAGAGAGAACTCAGGGCTTACTGCAACTTGCGTCTGATCACCTACAGTGTGGTTCAGTTGTGGCTCTGAACTTGACCAGTATCTTGATTCATTGTTGACCCAACATGCTGTAAATTGGTATGATCTTTTCCTCTTTGCAGTTTAGATTTTCTTCGCTTATAATGCTATAATATTTTTCTTCCCCCTCTTTTTTTTTCTTTTGCCAACTAGAACAACCAGGAACACACGTTTCCCTTCTTTAACCTTGACCACTCTGTGTTCAAACAAAAAAAGACAAAATATTGTAGTGCTTCAAAAACTAAGCTTCATTTCAGCATGAGCTTTCTACTTCTTCAGACATGGAGGTACAAGTTGTCACCCCTTATGTTTTATAGAATCATAAAGTTGTTGGAAGCGCCATCCATAATGGTGAAAGTTATGTCCAAGTGAAAGTACAAGTAATATAGAGAAATCGAGAATTTATTTTTATTTATTCTTCAAAAACATTTTGTTACTCTGCTTTTCTCCTTACAAAGGACCAAAGGTGGCTTACATTATTAAAATACAGTGTTTAAAGGAAACAGCAATGATTATACAAACACTAAAAACGATCAAGAGAGTAAATTAAAGGAGCCCCAAGAACACATTCAAAGCAGTGAAGTAGAAGAATACATTTAAAGATCCCGTTCAGGCAGCCAGTCTCTAAGGAAAAGCTTGGCTGAAATTGAACGGTCTTGACCTGTTTGTGGAAGGACAGCCAACATGGGCCCAGTCCAGCCTCCAGTGGGAGGGAGTTCCAAAGTTTAGGAGCACAGGCAGAGAAGGCCCTTTCCCATGTTCCATCAGATGCACCATTGGAGGAGGTGGGACTGAGAGAAGGACCTTCCTGGATGATGAGCAGGGCTCATAAAGGGAGATGTGGTGGTGCTTGAGATTGCTTGGGCCCAAGCTGTTCAAACCCTGCCCTTGTCTCAGATTTGAGAGGACAAAAGACATTTCTTGATGTTGTTTTCCTCCACCCTCCTAAAATAGATGTGCAGTGGCCTTACAGGCATGGGAGTGGTGCTCTTTGTAGGCTGTGACTCTCAGCAGGAAGGCAGTAAAAATCACACTTTGGAAATGCAATCAATGTCCTTTCCAGTGCTATTAGCTTAGAATATGTGTTTTAGATTCCATCCTGTTTTGGGGAGCAATTCAAAGTACCACTTATGACATACAAAGCAGGGTGGATAAATATCAATGCATTTTTTTAAAAAATAGATTTAAATCATGATTTAAATTGTTTCAGAGTGTAGATCAAATGCAGTATTGAAGGAAATTGTGAATATTCTCGTGGCATTTTGTGTGGCCTAATAACAGTATTGTCCAACTATGGATTTTGTGTAGAATTTTTCCTAGATGAACACAGTTATTTTGGTTTCTTCTAGAATAATACTTTATTAGCCAAGTGTGGTTAGACACACGCAGAATTTGTTTTGGTAAAAATGCTCTCTCTACATAAAAGGAAATATAAGAATCATATAGTCAACAATAAAAACACAGAACAATACTACAATATAACCTATTATTTAAAAAGGAAGAAGAAATGTAAAAATTAATTATTCAATAGTTTGATAGCACTTGGAAATAAACTATCTCTATATCTAGTTGTCCTAGTATGCAATGCCCTAAAACATCGCCCTGAAGGTAACAATTGAAACAGATTATGTCCAGGATGTGTGGAATCTGTATATATTTTCATCGCCCTCTTTTTAGCTCGTGTGGTATACAATTCCACAATAGATGGCAAATTAGTAGCAATAATTTTTTCTGCAGTTCCAATTATCCTTTGAAGTCTATATCTGTCATGCTTAGTTGCAGAGCTGAACCAGACAGTTATAGAGGAACAAATAATAGATTCAATAACACCTCTATAGAATTGAATCAACAGTTCTTTTGGCAGTCTAAACTTCCTAAGTTGACGCAGGAAAAACATTCTTTGTTGTGCTTTCTTATTTGCCAATGGGGAGGTTGCTGTTTTCCCCCTTGGGAGTAGAAAGATATGGTAGCATTACCCAGCAGATGTGGAACTGCATGTCTTCTCGTCGTACTTATAAGCGGTTAGCTTTATTTTGAAATTGGAGGAGTGGCTGGGTCACAGAGGGCATAACATCTGGAGTGGAATGTGGAAACAGAGAAATAGAGTTTCATATTTAAGGAAGTTGCCTTCAGGTTATCAATCAACTGTTGAGTTATTGCGGGGCCTTTTCTTTCCCTGAGGTAATGGTAGGCATACTGCCTATGTATGGGAAGCTTATTTTCATCATATGTTGGTAGGACAAAAAAGACATATCTAGATTTAATTGCATTAGCCAAATCAGTCACATGTGTTCATGTGTTTCTGTTTCTGTTTGTTTTTGTTTTTTGTATACAGTACTATTTGAAGTGTTATAAGGCAAAGCTTGCCTTACTTTAACTAGCTGCCTAAACCAGTGAACACTGAACCCTCAGTCTCTTCTCTTTCTTTTCATATGTATTAGATTTAAAGCAGTCCTTTGTAACAGATGACCGGAAAACAACTAGTGTAATGTTCATATCTAAAATGAAATCTAGAAATTGCAAGTTGATTAAATTAATATATTCTCTGACTAAACTAGTAGAAAGCATTATTGATGGTAAAATTATTAGAAGTGCAGAATAGCAAGGCTTCCTGAGGAAAAGTCACAATGACATTTGCAGATATCACTCTTGTCTGTTACCTTTTGGAGTTTTTGTTTCTTTGAGAAATTTCAGTAGAGAGGTGGATTGAAAGGTTCTGGTAGATCAGGCACTGGCAAATGCAAGAGTTTGGTTCTGTGATGCAGGAAAGCACCAGACCACAGTCCTATGTCATAGAACCCATCAAGGTCCTGAGAACTGAGTGGTTTACAGGAAAGGAAGTGATGAAAAGCCAGAAAGCAGTGCAGTGACACCACCAAATCAGGCAGCATGACTCAGGAGTTACTGATTTTGTCATACTGTATTGGGGAGAATGAAGAGAAATCGTCCACAGAGCAGGCTAAAGTCTAACTTTGTTTCTTGGCACCATAAATCCTTGTGTGGGGCATTTGGCAGAATCCAGGGTTCCTAGAGCCATTCAGCTGTTTGTTGCATGTGTGTGTGTTGTGTCGTTACAGTCGTGACCGACTCTTCGTGACTCCATGTCCATGGAGTTTTCTTGCCAGGAATACTGGAGTGGCTTGCCAGTTCCTACTCCAGGCGCCTACAGCACCTGGTATTCCCTGGTGGTCTCCCATCCAAGTACTAACTAGGACCGACCCTGCTTAGCTTCCGAAATCACGCAAGATCAGATGTGCTTAGGGCATCTAGGCAGCTCGTTTGTTGTATAGTTGGTTCCTTTTTTAAAAACGTGCAGCCAGTACCAAGTGATTTGTATTTGGGTATTAAAGATTTGGGCTATGCAAGTGAACCTTTACTACAGCCCAGCTGACATTGCCTATCCTATTAGTGTGTGTGTTATGTTGTTACAGTTGTGACTGACTCTTCGTGACTCCATAGTTCCTCCTCCAGGCGCCTACAGCACCTGGTATTCCCTGGTGGTCTCCCATCCAAGTACTAACCAGGGCCGACCCTGCTTAGCTTCCGAAATCAGGTGAGATCGGATGTCCTTAGTAGTGATAGAGAAATGCTCACTGAAGAGCAGGACCCTGTGATGGTTCCATTCTACCTCGGGGCACCTTCTGTTGGCCTTTTTTGAAGGAAAAACAAAACAAGAAACAACATAGAAAAGGCAAACGGCATGACACACACATAATCTTTTTTGGTTGTTCACGATTAGAATGCTTAGCTTTGATATGAAGGTCTCGTGTGGTTGTTCTGGTTGAGTTTGGAGAGTAGCAATTAGTAAATGTTGGTATTAGCTGAGTAGATTATAACTCTGGATTGCTGAAGTCATTGAATGTGGTCGTGAGTTAAGTGACTTTGACCATGCAGAATATGCTCTGGGGCATTGTAAAGGCATGGTTCCCTCTTTAGGTATGATTACATGTAGAGATGTGAAGGCCCGGAAAAAACTGGAGAAATTCGGGGGGGGGGGGATGTTTTTTTCTGTTTGTTTTTCCTGAAGGCTTTTTGGGTTGTTTTTTCTGAAAAATGGTAAAAAAAAAAGAATAATGGAATGTTTTATTTTAACATGATGAATAAAATATTTTAAGATAGAGTGTTCAAATATTTTGCAAATCATTTCTAAAAAATATGCATAGTATCAGATTATTCTAGTGGGCGGGTATGTTTGGTTCTGTTCTGTCCTCTTCACTAGGGGTCAAAGCACTGGAAGAAAATACAGAGCAACACAATTGATTCTAATTAAATTTCATGTCCATTCATTGAAACTTAGTCCCACTTCCTTCTATACATTTCCCCCCTCTTCAATTCTTTTTATGAGAATGAGGTTTTTTATGTTTAATACTGTGTAGAGGAAATATGAATAATTGTTAATTCTGGATTTTTAAACATTTTGTAGAGGTTTTTTTGTTCCACATAAACTAGTAAACAGTTCAGAGATTGTTTTTATGTTCCTAAAGTAACAGAATGACTTTCAAGCTGTAAAAGCGGTGTGTGTGCTAATGGAGCATTTTCCCCCAATTTTTTTAAACAGTCTTTTTCCAAGCTTCAAAATTTCTGGAAATTTTACATATCTAATTACATGTGGAACATAACTTTATTATGGAGAGAAGTCTAATAGTGTTGCTAAATTACTGCCCAGGTGCATAGTGATAATGTGGTAAAAGCTCCTTCATGTTTTTGTTGGTAACCTCCCATTCAGACAGAACTAGAATCCTCCTAACCATGAAAGCCAGTCCTGCTGGTCTGTCAGAGATGGTGCTCCAGGGGTATGTACAACAGCCCTCCTCTTCCTGCCAGCAGCATTTTAAAAAAAACTTGGATAGATAGGCTAGCTGTGGCATCTGTAGCTAGGCTGTTTTACTTAATAATATTCAGATGAGGAGGAGTGTTAAGTGTTTTTGGCCTCGGGCAAACGCTGGGGTTCCACCACATGCAGCCCGTACCTCCTATTGATCAGTGACTTTCATTCAGCTTTGTAGTTAGTGAGTGTTGCCACCCAAGTTTGCCATTAGAGGGAGGAAAGAAGATGTGGACACAGTGTACCCTGCGAGACACAACCATGCCCATATCACATGGCAGAATGGTGAAAGAGGGCTAAGTCATCCCTGTCTAGTGATCCTCAGAGGATGGGGGTGTAGACGAGGCTGCTGTTTTTATGTGCTGTGCTCTCCTGCGTTTTCTCAAGCTCCCCCGCAAGCTTCTCCAGGTTCTCCCAGGGAACCCCAAATGCCTTGGTGCTCTTGCTTGCCATTAGAAGAGTTGGGGAAGGCGTTCAACAATTACCATTTAAACCATCCGTCCCATTATTTATTCAGTTCCCCTTTCCAATCTTATTAGCATTCCAGAAGTCAATGTCTTGCTGGGATTCTTAGACCTCGTGTGGTAGACATGCGTGTGCGCGCACACACACTCACCAGCTCAGCTTTCTATGCTGTTCCTGGACAGGGACGTACCTGCTACCTGCTGAGTAGCAAAATTTGCTTTGGCATCAAAAAAAGATATGCGCCAAACTTCTGAAGTCTTAAAGAAGCTATCTCGTTTTATATTTATGTGTAAATAAATTTTGACAGTCCAGGTATGTTTTGTGTTGTTGATATATTGTGACAGCTGATGCTTTTAAGCCAGGGGTGCCCAAACTTTTTGTAAGGAGGGCCAGATTTGGTGTCTGAGAATGTGTCAGGGGCCGGTTGCTCCCCGACCCTGCCACCCCACTGCAAGCCCCACCCCTTGACCCATAAGCCCCACCCACTGACCCCTTGCAACCCCACCCGCCGGAAGGAAGGCGGGGACCAAGGGAGGGAGGTGGAAACCAAGAGAGGAAGGAAGGAAGGTGTGGACCAAGGGAGGGAGGAAAGAAGGAAGGTGGGGACCAAAGGAAGCACAGGGAGCCATGGCCACAGGTCGCCCCTTGGAAGAAGAAATCTGTGTGACCTTGCATGCCCCCAAGCTCCCCAGCAGTGGCGACGGCTCGCCCACCAGCCCACCCCAAAGCTCCTTGGCGGTGGCAGAGGCCCGCTGGCCTGCCCACCCCCACACATTCCCCTGTGGTGCCGGTGGCGGCAGACCGCCAGTCCGCACAGCCGCCCAAGCTTCCCAGCGGTGCCGGTGTTCCCGAGCTTCAAAAGGTTCCCAGTGGTGCCGGTAGTAGCGGCCCACCCGTGCGCTGAGCTTCACAAGGTTCGGCGGCCCGCCCGTGCACCACCCCCGTGTGCGCTCCCAGCCTCACATGGTTGCTGGCGGTGCCAGTGGCAGCAGCCCGCGCAATGGCTGGCCGGCCGGCCCACCCAGCCCCACAAGCTTCCCAGTGGTGTCAGTGTTGGCGGAAGATTTTTTTTAAAAAAAAACATGGGGCAAAGGAGGGGGAGGGAGGGGTGGGCCGGGCAGCCGCAGGCCAATCAGAATGGCCTAACGGGCCGGATTTGGCCCCCGGGCCGGACTTTGGGCAGGCCTGTTTTAAGCAATAAAAGCTTGTTCACTGTTAAAGCAAGGTAGAGGACAACACAAAACAAAACAAAAAAGGGTTTCAAAAAACATTGTGGCACCTTACCAACTGCAATGTTTTAACGTGAGCTTTTGTGGAGAAATCTGCTTGCTCAGACATAAGAGAGTCCGCATAGCAAATACAGGTATACTTCATTGCTGCATGGCCCCAAAATAAAGGGACAGTGGTTGGTTAGTAGGCAGAAATTGAAAATTATGTGAGTCAATGTGGTATTTCACACCTAGCAATGACTTTAGATCCCATGGATATTTACTTGTTTTTCTTTGAAGCTTTGTTCTGTAAAAAGTGAAAATAGTTAATGGGTAAAGGAACCTCAGGCTATATAGATAACAAGAGCAGACACCACAGAATGGTTGTGGATTTACACATACAGTAATGAGTTAAGAATCCCTGACTTTGCCTTTGAAGCTTGTTCAGTAAAGTTGACTGTGATTAGCTGGAAAGAAACCTAGACTAGGGAAAATAACAGTTGGTATTAGGATAATCATAATAGTACTGTACTGTATTCTGCATTTGGTAATGAACTTGCAGAAAGAGAAAGCTGTATATCCTTCATAGTTCCTATCTTGAAAACATGCATGAACAAATCCTGACTAACGCACTGCAAGGACCTCAACCAGCTACCTTCTGCCTGCTGCCAAAAACACATAAACCAGGGAACCCCAGCATTCTGCCCAGATCAAGCATTAATACAGTTGCTGTCAGGGTGTCCAGATATGTGGACTCAATCCTCAGACCACATGCCATCAATGCACCTAGTTATGTAAGAGATACTACTGTTTATAGCTTTTAAATATGTTTGCTGCTCTGGGTCCTTTTAAGGACAAAGATTGGGGTGTGTGTGTAAAAATATTTTAAATAAATATAACATACTTCCTAAGAAAACTTCAACCCACTCATGACCTCCATGACAACCCCTTCTAAGTAATGATGGGAGTAGAAGAAGATTTTTCAACATGCCAGTCTGATGTTTCTTTTTCTCCCTGCCACCATTTATTTATTTATTTATTTACTTATTTATTTACTTATTTATTTATAAGATTTTTTTTAGCCGCCCCACTATCAAGAGGACTCTGGGCAGCATACAACAAGTATTAATAACTATAAAACAAAAATTATTAAAACTATAAAATACAATACTGTATAGTTAAAACAACATATGGTACAAATTATAAATTATAAAACCCTGCTGCCCATGTGTCCAACCAAATAATCTAATTAAAATGCTGGCCAAACAGGAAAGTCTTTGCCCAGCGCCGAAAAGCCAAAAGTGTTGGTGCCAGGCAGATGTCCGTAGGGAGGGCATTCCAGAGTTGGGGGGGCAACCGCTGAGAAGGCCCTGCTTCGACATGCCACCCCCCTTATCTCTTTGACGGACGGCACCTTCAGCAGGGCCTCCTGGCCTGATCTTAGAGTATGGACAGGCTTATATGGAAGAAGGCGATCCTTTAGGTAGCCAAGTCCTAAGCTATTTAGGGCTTTATATGTAAGCATTAGCACTTTGAATTGGGTTCAGGCAGCAACTGGCAGCCAGTGTAAATTTTTTAAAACTGGTGTAATAGGAGTCTGCGTGGCAACACCACTCACTAGCTGCACGGCCCAGTTCTGTACCAGTTGCAGTCGCCAGACCGTCTTCAAAGGCAGCCCACGTAAAGCGCATTACAATAGTCCAATCAGGTTGTTACCAGTGCATGTGTGACTGTTGCCGGGCTTTGCTCATCCAGGTAAGGGCAAAGTTGCTTTACTCTACGCAGCTGTAAGAAGGCATCCCTGGCCACCGAGTCAGCCTGGGATTCCAGGGTAAGACCTGGGTCCAGAAGTACCCCCAAGCTGCCATGGTGGCTTCACTTTCAGATTTCTACACATACTTTTGCCAAATACAAATTGCAAGGGACTGTATGCTCTTTAGATATATCTGATGCCTCAACAGTGGTCCCCCACGCATTTGTGGTTCATATACTGCGGTCCCACTATATCGTGGGACTGCAGTATATGAAAAAAGGCCCCCTGGGATAAGGGTAGAAGGCCTGTTTCAGGCCTCCTGTACTTACCCCAGGACTGGCGCTGCCCCGAACAGGCCTGTGAGGGCATTCCCGGACCTTCTAGAGGACCGAAAATGGCTTCCTTGTGAACCAGTTACTGCCAGTTTACTGGAAGTCACTTCTGGTTTGCAGAAAATCATTTCTGAGGCCTCCGAGGGCCTTTCTAGGCCTGTCGGAGGCCTCAGAAATGATTTTCAGTGCTCTGAAAGTCACTTCCAGTTTGCAGGGAAGGCCCTCACAGGCCCTTTCGGGGCAGCGCCAGGCCAGGCGTTAAGTACAAGGACCCCAGTTAGGCCCCCCAGGCCCGGCCCGACCTGCATCTGCATATTGCGGGTTTTCAATTATCACGGGTCGGGTCGTGTTCCTAATCTCCGCGATAGGTGGGGGGGTCACTGTACTACGAAAAGCAATTGTGGCTGTTTTCCTGAGCAGAAGAATTGCTTTGTGCTTCTCTTTGCGAGCCTTCCCTCTTCAGTTCATTGAGTCATAGGATGTGTTGGAAGGGGGGCCTATAAGGCCGTCAAGTCCACATACACACCCCCACTCAAGGCAGGAATCCAAGTCAAAGCAGATCTGACGGGGTGGTCCAATTTCCCCTTGAAGCCCTCCAGTGTTGGAGCGCTCACCCCTTCCCCTTGAGGTCATGGGTTCCACTGTGGCATTGCTCTAACAGGAGGTTTTTCCTCTGATTCTTTCATGAACCTCCTGGAGTCCTGTTCTGTAGGGCTGTCTGCAGCCCCTTATTTTACCCAAAAGGCAAAGCCAGGAAATGTCAACCCAGTGTTTTTCTACCAGGTGTCCTTTGCCTCAGCCAGGGCTCAGAATTGAGAACCCCACATCGCTGCCACACTTTTCCACATTGCGATTGCCTTCCCCCCTGGAGGCTCTACCTCTCCTTTTTCCCTGAAGGAAGCCCCAAAGTTCTTCCAGTCTCCCTCTTTTAACCAAGCCTTTGCCTTCCCCTCTCCGCATCTCAGGTGGCCCTCCTTAGCCCACTTCCATGCAGGCACCTGTTGGTCCCTTGTCTTTCCTGCTGGGAGCCCAGAGCTCTGGTGGTCACTCCCTCACAGATACATACAACTGCAAGGAGAACTAGGAAAAGCAGTGATGGTGGAGAACATGTCTGTGAAGATTCTCAGTCATCCAGGTGAGTTTATCTGGAATTTGAGTTATGACAACTGGACTTCTTTTTCTTGAGAGATTGAAAAGTTTCACTGCTCATCCAAACAGCTTTGGCAGTCTGAAGAAAGCTGGTTGTGAGTCCTCCATGTTATAGTTCTATAAACTATAGTTCTATAGAACTATAAAAATGGAGGACTCCCAACTATCTTTTTTTCAGACTGACGAAGCTGTTTGGATGAGCAGCAAAACATTTCAATCTGTCAATAAAAAGAAGTCCAGTAGCCATGACTCAACTTCCAGATGGTGGAGAACATTGGGATAAAAATCAGAGGAAATTTGTTTTAGAAAATTGAGTAAGATTTGGTTTTGTATATTTGAATTACAGTTACCGAACAAGCGTTTTAGTTCGACAACACCCCTAAGTATTTGAGTGGAAAACTTGAAACAAATCTGTCAGTGGTTAGGTACAAGGACAAGAAATGGGGTTCAAATTAGCCATCAGGGCCACTTTGGACCTGCCATGCCTTCCATGTGGTTGCCTTAGAGATGTTCTTGCCATGTCTGCATTGTCCTTTCCTTGTATATCTCAACTACCTTGTTGGGCTGCACACAGTCTCTGAACTCGAGAGCTCTTGCAGTGTAGTGGTTAAAGACTCACAAGAGTAGATGGAATATGTTCAAGAAGAAGAAAAAATAAGACACTATCCTTTGTGTTTCTTCTTTGTTGACTATGGAGTAAAATGGTGATCACAGTTTCGTTTTTGCTATGACATGCACATCTGGAAAGATACTATAATTTTACCTTGGTTAGTATTATTTGTATCTGTTGTTTGTGGCATTTGTAGGCCTCTAGTAGAGAGATTTTCAGCTAATGTACTGAGCAACCTGCTGGAATTGCCCCAGGCAGAGGTATCATGGGCTCCCTGCACTCAGGAAGCTACAGCACCCCTAATGCTTTTAGCACCGAGCTTAGCCCCACCCAGGCAATGGGGCTCTGCGTTAGAGTTTAGAAGTGAAGACAATTGCAATTCAGTTCATTCATACTGTACTTCACATTTTAGACCTGTTTGAGTGCTTTGCAGTACTGTTGCTGCTATGCTGATATGGGTGCAAGCTCTTTATGCTTCTTCATAATATCACCAGACCTTGAGATGCTTCTCCTCTTCAACTCCCATGTAAAATGAGTGCTTTTTTGGAGGAGAAAAGGCAGAAATTTTGAAATGTGGGGTCATGACTATAAATGCATTCAGGCATAAATCTGTGATTGCAAAAATATTTCTAATTTGACAGTTGAAAGTAGTTGAAATGACTGTTACATACAGTATGTTGATTGTAGTGGAATACCTATAATTCAGTTTTTTGACTTAAGAATTGACACTTGGAATCCTGTTGGAGACTTGTTAGGAGTTCCTGGTTGAGATGTGGATAGCAGGAGGATTCTGCTTCCTTACTCCTAAGTGCCTATGTTCAACCAATTAGTGGGGGTTTTGCAACCCTGTCTGGACTAGTTTCCATTGTAAAGTCCATGTAAAATACGTTAGGTTTAGTACAACTGAATTGGTAGTGAAGATTGGTGTACAACTGTACATTATTGTATTGGGGGATTTTATTTTGTCAAGGTAGATCTGGTTTAAATTAACTCATTCAAACCATGATTGAAACCATGGTTTAAATCTTCGCTCAGAGAGATTCCCTTCAATCCACAGTGGCTGCTCCCTACAATCCAAAGTGTGTTCCTGCTTCCTGTAACTTGGGCACATCTTTTCCACAATCTCCGTGCTTGGCTTGACTCTGCCTCCAGTAAGATTGCATTCATTGACACACCCAGCCTGCGTCACTGGAATTGTCAATAAAAAGAGGCCTGCAGGAGGTGGAGTTACTCTGAAAAATGCGTCCTAAGGTTACAGGAAGCAGGAGTGAACTTTTTTGGTGTTTTGGAGGAAATCAAGTGTTTAAATTGAAATCTACAGAGTGAGCGAGAGAGCGAAGGGATTAAGGGCCTTTTCACACGACCCCTAAGATCCGCTGGCCACTTAAATTTGGACCAGAGATCTTGGGGGTTTGTTGCTCTTCCTGCGTCCCCACCCCTCCGCACTTCCTTGATCCTGTCTGCGTGAAGGAAGGGAGAAAAAAGGGGACAAAAGAATGCAGGCTCACCTCCATTTGCCGGTCCAAGCCTCCCCCCCCCCGTCGTCGTCCTGATTCCTTCTCTTAAAGGGGCGGGAGGCCAAAAACAACAACAAACAGAAGCGAGGAGAGCCGGGCACTCACTCCTTTACAATCGGATCTGGGATTTATCACCCTCCAAGAGCAGGTACCTGAAAAGTGTGCTGGGACGTGCTTAGGTGGGCGTGGTCGCACTTAATTTTCTGTAAACTCCCGAGTTGGTGGGGAAGCAATTTTAAGCTCCGGAGCTGGGAGCCATTTGCGGCAGAGTTTAGGGGTCGTGTACAAATACCTAAGTAGCCTCCATAAAGTTGCAGAGCGATAGCAATTCAGAGTTGCCACTGTGACAGAAGCTGTTGCCTCTTCGTCCTGGGCCTCCAAGGATTTCCAAAATTAAAGCATGTTGAGTAGGGGAGAGGGAATCCCTGGCAAAAATTTCAGTCCCATTTGGAAAACAGGCCTGAGGTAAAACCTGTTGTTTCTCACATCTGCATAACGTGGCAAGCACGTTTGTCTTTGGAGCCAGTTTGACAACTGTAGGATTTTCTGAGGACTGAATTTGAGAAAAGATGGCAAGAATAAGCTAAACAATGTGTACAGAAGCCTGTGGGACACCATAAAATGGAGAGCTCAGTCCAAGAACTGTTGCACCCTATTTACAAAACAGTTTTTAAACCTAAGTGGGTATGTTATGTTGCAATGCAAAATTAGAATTTATAATCCCTATTGTATCATGTAAAGGCCCAATGTTGTGGATAGAGTGATGGGCCAGGACCAGGAGGCCTGCGTCCAAATGCTTGGTCATGGACACTCACTGGTTTGTATATGTAGAGAATTCTCAGAAGGAATAATCTTTCAAAAAATCTGCTGCTGGCTTTCGACCACTGCACCATAGAGAGTGTATTACCTATGGTCTCTGTGTGTGGTTTCGGAGTTGTACAGTTGTACAGTTAGGGAAAGGGTAATGCTGTCCAAAGTTGTGAAGACTGCGGAGAGGATAATTAGGTGTACTCTTCTTACTTTAGAGCAATTGTATGCTGCCAGGTGTTATAAGAAACCGTAGAGATTGTGCAGGATCCCACACACCCTGGAAATGCTCTTTTGCAGCTTCTGCCTTCTAGAAGGAAGTATAGGTTCATGAAGACTAAAACCAGCCACTTGAGAAATAGTTTTTTTCCCAAAAGCGGTTATGGCTTTGAATGCAGTGAAATGTAGGTTTTGAGGGAGTTTTCTGTATAAATTCAGGGTGGGCTATGTTTGTGGTATATTCTTCTGCATGCATGTTCCTGATGTAGATCTTTTAAAATTTGTTTTTCTTTTAATCGTGTTGTTCTGTATAGGACAATGACAATAAAGTTTTATCTATCATTTTATCTATCTATCTATCATTAAAACCACTCCTTCAGTACCTCACTTGCCTTGCAAGCCCAACTAGGTTCACTATGAGTTGGTTCCAACTTGACTCGGCACTTCCTGCTTTCTGTAATGAGATTTTTCACCTAACATATTTTGAAATTACTAATGCCACACCATTTTTCAAGAAAATGCATTCTAACAGTAAAATATACCGGTAATTTCAGGTTCAAAGCTGATTTTTGATTTGTCAAATAACACAATTGACTTTTATCTGTTCTTGATTTGATTGATTGATTGATCAATCGATCAATCAGTTAGTCAATGTGTTGGTGCAACTTGCCTATCGTATCAGTGCCAATTTTAACAGCTCAAGAGGATTAAGAGATTTGGAAGAAAATATGAGGATTGCTCTGTCAACTGAAATGTGTACCAGGATTCTGTCTTTTCCTCTGCCAACTTTGTTTTGAAATGCTACAGAGCTGCTTACAGGGCAGAAATAGAATTAAAGAATGTTGTGTAAGTTTTATATATCCAGCAAAATGTAGGTAGGATGTAGGTGGGTGGGGTGTGGGGGACAGCTAGGGTTCAGGGAATCTCAAAGACACTTGGGAGGGGGTTAGTCTTTTCCATGAGCGAAAGAACCACAGCTTTTGTGTGAATGTAGCAGGTGTAAGGTTTGTGTGTGGAATATGATGTGTCAGTTTCAGGTCAGAGAGAGTTAAGGAAGACTCAGTGGAGAGTGTGTGGGAATTTGTGTAGAGAATATTGAGCTGGATGGATATCGGGCAATTTTTTGTGTTCCTGTAGCATTAGGGACAGGATCTTGTTCAGGCTCACTGGGCACTGAAGGGAAGTTTCCTGATGGTGCAACAGGCACTCCTCCAAAGTGCTACAGCTGCTTCTGCAGCCTCGATTCCACTGTTGGTAAATCTGAACATGATATTGGCCTGCAGGCCTAGTCATCAAGTACTGTTATTTATTGTGAGATCTTTTATTTGGGAGCCTCCTGAACCTCTTAAATATTAGCTGGTGGGATACGAACGTTTGGAGACAACCGCAAAAAGAAAGGCTGTGAGTATGAGGAACGAGAGAGGCTTACCCATTCCAAGAGGAGAGAATGACCCATATCTTCCAGTGACTTTCCTGAGTACCTCTGCATGGACAGACGTTAAGCCAGGACAGAATAGATCTCCTTTGGGGATAGAAATGTTTTAAAAAGATAAAGTTAATTGATTAAAATTGGCATGCTGTAGCCTAGTTCTTATCCAGCAGGACCAGTGCTGAAGATTGGATAAGGCAAGAATCTCCCAGCCAGCCTTCTAAAAATCGACATCCACCCCCCCGTCCCAAAGAAGACTGTCCTCGTCAACAGGAGGAAGGCAGAGGAGGTGATGACTCCCTGGCCTCCTCCTTTGGGGGACCCAAAGCCTCCGTGCTGAAGCAGAGTTGGAAACAAAGTCTGAAATCTTGGCAGCCTGTAAACATCTGGAGTCACAGAGGGCGTTTTTACATGACCCCTAAGATTCGCTGGCCACTTAAATTCGGAGCAGAGATCTTGGGGGTTCATCGCTCTTCCTGTGTTCCCACCCCCTCCGCACTTCCTTGCTCCTGTCTGTGTGAGGGGAGGGAGGAAAAAAGGGAGAAAAAACGCAGGCTCACCTCCGCCTGCCGGTGGAAGCCGCCACGAGCCCTGTCGTCATGATTCCTATCTCTTAAAGGGGCGGTGGGGACAAAAAACCAAACACAAGGCGAGGAGAGCCCGGCACTCACTACTTTACATCCGCATCAGAAATTTTTCAGCTCCGGAGACCAGGTACTTGAAAAGTGCGCTGGGACGCGCTTAGGTGGGCGTGGTTGCACTTAATTTTTTGTAAACTCCGGAGCTGATGGGGAAACAATTTTAAGCTCCGGATCTGGGAGTCACTTGCCGCGGATTTTAGGGGTCGTGTGAAAAGGCCCAGAGTTTCTTGAGGGTATGCCAATGGTGGCCAAACTTCGGCCCTCCAGATGTTTTGGACCACAACTCCCAGAATTCCAAGCCTGGATTGCCAATGACAAAGGACTGTGAGAGTTGTGGTCCAAAACATCTGGAGGGCCGAAGTTTGGCCACCACTGGTGTATGCTATGTAGGATTCTCTTTCTCTCTCTCTACACCGACCCACTAGCAGACATGTAGACACAGATGTCACTTTATGGCAAGAATGGAGATGTGTGTGCTGCATGTGTTTCCCTCTGAGTTTTGGAGAACTGTAATGCCCTCTTTGAAAAGCACTGGGAAATTTCCAGCAGGTCCTGCATGGTGCAGTTCCTGGCCAGAACTGGTTACCAGGAAAAGAGATGTGGCCTGTTGGAGTGGCTCAACTAGCTGAGGTCCATGCCGGCTTCGGTCCTAACTTTGGTCCTCCTGATGTTTTGGACCACAAGTCCCAGAATTCTAAGCTTAGACTGCCAGTGACAAAGGACGGTGGGAGCTGTGGTCCAAAACATCTGGAGGGCCGAAGTTTGGACATGCATGGTCCAGGCTGTTGGAAGGACTGCGTCTTCTCCCCTACGCTTTTTATCAGCCCTACCACACTGACGGGCCTGATAGATGCAAATAAGTGAGGGCCTTCCTGGTGGCTGTTAATGGCCTGTGGAACTCTCCCTTCTGTGGCAAGCCAGGCTGGCCCCTTCCTGCTGTTTGTCTGGTGCTGCAGACTTTTCTTTTGAAGCAAGGTTTTTATAAATTAGTTGGTACTAAGGAAATAGTTTTAACAGAGGAGTTGGAATCTTTTATTTATTTTATTTTAAAAATTGTTTTCAAATGGCTTTAATTCAGTATTTTCAGTGTATATTGTGCTTAAGTGATTTTTAAAAATATGGCCAAAATCCTGTTGCTTAGTGTGGCAAGTCTGTCCAGAATAGGTCCACTAAATCAATGGGAATTTGGTGAACAAGTTACAGATTGAGTAGGCCAATTTATATCAGTGGCCTTTATAGAAGAGTTGGCTCATTAAATACCCATTAATTCAATAGGTTTACTCTAGTGTGATTTATTGAGGTAAGGGCTAGGATGTTGACCTCTTCTATTATAGTGTTTTTGAGCTTTAACACTTGTTTTTACATTCTTTGTTGGCAGCTTTGGGTCCCTTTGTTGGGAAAAAGGTGGAGTATAAATTAAGGAAGCAAACACATGACTATATGCTGCTATAGCCTAGTGTAGTTTTAGTGACTGTTCATGACATTGCGGTGGTTTGGAATTTGAGCTTGCAAAGTCAGCTTTGGAGATGTCGGCTAGTGCTTTATGGCATGTACACAGAAGAAATGTCAGTTTTTGCCTCTCTAGGTTTGTCATAACTGCTTTTCAAAATGGCTCATTTTGTGTCTTTTCCTTCAATAGGCATAGACTTCAAGATCAAAACAGTTGAGTTGCAAGGAAAGAAGATAAAGCTACAGATATGGTAAGTGATGCTTTAATATGTGTGTGGCATGTAGGCTGACCCAAAACAGGGACATGTGCTGTTATCAACATCTTGGAAGCTACCAGGCTGTGTAACTTGTGGTCCTTTGATGGGTGTCTGTGTCAGCAGGGAACAGGAGTGTTCATTTAACAAAATCTGGCTGGGAAGTTATCTGACATCATCATAGTCTCTCACGACATGGTCGTTGCGGCTGTGTTTGCCCGTGTTGACTGACGGAAGTCCAATAGGATGAATATACAGTGGTACCTTGAGTTACAAAATTAATCCGTTCTGAAAGCATTTTCGTAACTCACAATTTTCTTAACTCAAAATGCGGTTTCCCATAGGAATGTATTGAAAATAGATTAATTTGTTCCAAACGGGAATTTATTTATTTATTAAATTTATTTTATTTATTAAATTTATATACCGCTCCATCTAGCTACAATAGATAAACAATCCAATAAGTAATAACATAATAAACAATATATATCAAAGCATCAAACAGGAGCAACATGGGCTAGAGACAAAACAAAAAATAAAATACATAATAGTGAATCCTTAATAGAATAGATTAATACCCAGGGAAAACCTTTTTATATAGCCATGTTTTTACACGTTTCTTAAAGAAATGTGAGGAAGATGCCAAACAAATCTCAGGGGGGAAGTTGATTCCAGAGGCGAGGAGCTACCACTGAGAACACCCAATTTGTTTTCAAAGATTTGCAGGCCTCCTTCAGCGACGGCACCTTCAAGTGCCCTGCCTGAGATGATCGGCTGTAATGGGCAGTCTTTTGCAGCAGGAGCCGTTCTGACAGATAGCAAGGTCCTAAACCGTTTAGGACTTTGCATGTCATCATTAAAACCTTGAACTCAATGCGGAAGTGAATCAGCAGCCAGTGCAGCGCAGCCAGCTTGGGACTGATATGTCGATATTTCCGTAACCCCATAGCTAATCTAGCTGTGGGGTTCTGCACTAGCTGGAGCCTCCACATTAACTTACAAGGCAGCCCCACATAGAGCGCATTCCAGAAGTCTGATCTCGAGACTACGAGTGCCTGGACCAACATACTGAGAGCACTACTGTCCAGGAAGGTGCACAGCTGAGCGATCCGCCTAAGATGAAAATGGGCAGCATGGACCACTGATGCCACCTGGGTTTCCATGGAAAGCATAGGGTCCAATATTACACCCAGTCTACGCATCTCATCCTGTGCAGAGAGAGTCCCCCCCCTCCAAAAAAACCAAGGGAGCTTCCCAAACCGCCACCACCGGCACCCCACCTGGAGGACCTCTGTCTTGCCCCGGTTCAACCTCAGTCTATTCGCCCTCTTCCATGCCAGGCATCCAAACAGGCATCAAGGGATGAAACCGCATCCACTGCAGATGGAAAAAAAGAGATATAGTGCTGGGTACTATCGGCATATTGATGACACGAAACCCCCTATCTCCTGACAACCTTCCCCAGCAATCTCATATAGATGTTAAAAGCATGGGGGAGATTACTGACCCCTGAGGCACTCCACAATTGAGGGACCAAGCGGTAGGGGCAATCTCCTCCAGCTGTACTCTCTGAGGCCGGTCCTCCAAGAAGGGACGGAACCATTGGAAAGCAGTACCTGCAGTTCCTAACTCAGAGAGTCTCCCCAGGAGGATACAGTGGTCGATGGTATCGAAGGCCGCTGAAAGATCGAGGAGGACCAGCAAGGACAATTTGTCTTTGTTGGCCTCCCTCAGAAGGTCGTCCTGCAGGGCAACCAATGTTGATTCTGTTCCATGACGCGGCCTGAACCCTGACTGAAATGGATCAAGAGCATCAGTTTCATCCAGAAGCTCCTGAAGTTGGCCAGCCACCATTCTCTCCACAACCTTGCTAATAAATGGTAAATAAATGGTAAATTGTCGATGGGCCTATAATTGCCAATGTGTTCCTTTTTTAGCTGTGGCTTCTTCATAATGGGCCTAATGAGTGTCTCCTTGAGGGCAGAGGGAAACCCTGCCCTCTTGGAGAGACCCACTAATTTCCCCTGGTGGGGGGAATACCCCCCCTCCAGAAAGCAAAAAGCACAGATAACAGACAAGCAAACAACTGAAGATGAACATCCTGCCTTATAACTACTTGAAAAATCCACCAGAGATCCCCAAATATTTCCAAAACGGGCACTTTGTGCAGGTCATTAAAAAACAGAAGCCCCGGTTCTCAGCTTCCCTTTTCAAAATGGCTCCTTCCTAATTGCAGCACTGTGGTCAGGTGGCCACAAGATGGCAGTATTGCTATTGCAAACATGCTGGAGCCGTTTTAAAAAGGAATCTTTTTCTGTTTTGTAACAAAAAAGCAGGATTTTATTTGGTTACTCAAAATTTTCTTATACCGTTGGTTTTTATTCGTAACTCATTTTTTTCATAACTCAGGGCATTTGTAACTCATGGTTTCACTATCTGGTAGCAGGTTCAGTTCAGAGTGCCTGGCCTCTACCTCCCTCTAGTGGCCAATTCTGGTAATGACATCTTGGCAATCTATTTCTAGAGTTTTTTTTTCTTTTAATATTTTTACTATTTTCAGACTGTAGATAAGTGAATCAGCAGATACTGGTCCTGCAGGTAAGAGGATCCTTCTGTATTAGAAAAGGAGAGCACTGATGTTACCTGAGAAGAAAGTGCTTCTTCTGTGTTACTCAGTGGGATGTGCAAGTAAAATGAAACTGTGTTCGTCAAAAGACATTAAGGTATAACTTTATATGTCTCCAGTAGCTTATTTGCTAGACCTGTGCTTCAAAAAATGAGTATAGTATGGGTTCTCTGCAAGGGAGCTTTCTGGGAAAAAGACGTGGCTCTAATGTTGCAAGCTAACTTTCCATTTTCTTAGAATTAGATTATATGCCAAATAGTGGTAGCACTCAGGTGTAAAAGTTTGTGGTACTTAATAAGGGAGCTTTCATGCCTAATCCCCAAAGGAACTAGAAGCAGAGTATTCTGCTGATTTTATTTGTATTGATCAGATTTCTGCAGACAATCTTACTTTCAAAGCAGCTGAAAAAAACAGGTTGTTAAAACAGTGGCTTGCAGATTCTTCACAGGCCAGTCCTTGCCTCTCAGCCTGATGGCCGATACCCCACTGAGTGTCCTAAGGATACAAGTGAGAAGAGGGGCAGAGAGAGCTACGTGTACCACTCCACACTCACTGGGATTTATATTTAGCTAGCAATATTAGATTCTCTTCAGATACTGCTCATGCAGAAGCTCAAGTGTTCATCTTCAGCAGTAAATGTCCTTCCGCCTCAAGAGTGTCACCAGTCTCTGCTGCTGCTGCTGCTGCTGTGCCCTTTGCCATGCAAGAAGCCCTTTGAGGGCCTGGGGGTGGGGGTGGGGATATCTGGAAAGAAATGATCAACAAGTGGGCTGCAGTCCATGTTACTATTTATTTTCATATCTAGTTTTATATTGTTGTCACTATTATTGGCCTTGTTTTCATTGTGATCGTTACTGTCTTAAATTTGACAAATAGGTTGTAAATTAGATTTCACTTTGTTTTGCAATAGCCCTAATCCTAAAAGTAATTGTCCTTTGTATTATCATTTGTAATTATATTGTTTCTAATTACAAACCATCCAGAGTGGCAGTATATGAAACAAACTAGAAGGCTTTAAAGTTGGCAGCCCCTTTAAAGGCATTGAAAAGTTCTAGCATGGGTGACCCCATGGAATGTAAATTTCTGCCAGCATCCTGCAAGGAGAGGCTGGGATCCTCTGACAGGAAGGACTTGGGACATCTCTGGTGCCTGGCGTTTCAGGTCTCTGCAGAGGAGCCTGATTGCAGTCTGCTTTCTGTGACGTGTGACACAGTCAATCATGCAGATATGTGGACTTACATCTGGAAGGGAATTGGAATGGCCGTGGTACTGTGAAGAAGGCTTGTCGTGACTGACAGCTTACACCCTGCCCTTGCACCCAGCTCGTATGGCTAAGGAGTCTAGGGTTAGGCTTGGAAGATGGTGTGTCCTTAGTGCTGCATCTTGCTGCACAAACTCAAGCAAAGCTTGTGGCATGCTGATTTGAAATGGCAGTTCTGCCCGTGTCCCTCTACTCCTGACTGCCAAGGGCCAAGCTAGACCCACTTTTTTAGTATGACTTTACATAAGTAACTTCAGCTTGAGGGCTGATCACTTCCAGAATCATGCAGCAATGGGGTTGGAAGGGGCCTATAAGTCCAACCCCCTGCTCCATGCAGGAATGCAGATCAAAGGATATCTGTCAGCTGGTTGTCTACATTTCTCTTGAATGCATCCAGTGTTGCAGCACTCACCAGCTCTAAAGGTCATTGGTTTGATTGTCATACTGTTCTAACAGTTAGGAAGTTTTCCCTGATATGCAGCGGAAAGCTGGCTTCCTGTCACTTGAGCCCTTTGTTGCATGTCCTGCACTCAGGGATGGTCAAGAACAGATCCTGTCCCTCTTCTGTCTTAGTGTTTGAAGAGTGGTATTATATAGCCTCAGTCTTCTTTTCTCAAGGCTAAATTCACCCAGTTCTTTCAGTCTTTCCTTGTAAGACTTGGTTTCCATTCGCGGCTGCCCTCTGAACTTGTTCCGATTTTTCTGCATCCTTCTTGAAGTGAAGTGTCCATTATAGACACTACTCAGGAGGAGGCCTAACCAGTGCCGATTAAAGGGGAACAATTACTTGACTGGATTTAGAGACTACATTTATTGCAGTCTAATATAGCATTTGTCTTTTTTTTTTTTTTTTTTTTTGCAGCTGTGCCACACTTTTGGCTCATATTCAGCTTGTGGTGTACAACAATTGATCCTTCTCACTTGTATTATTGAGCCAGGTGTTTCCCCATCTTGTAACTATGCATCTGGTTTCTATCCTGATTAAATTTCGTTCTGTTGTTTTCAGGCCAGTCCTCAAGCCTGTCAAGGTGGTTTTGAATGTTGTTGCTCTCTCCCAGGGCATTAGCTGTTTTATATAATCTGAAGATTTGATATACCGCATATACTTGAGTATAAGTCGACCCGAGTATAAGTCGAGGCCCCTAATTTAACCCCCCAAAACTGGGGAAACGTATTGACTCGAGTATAAGTCTAGGGTGGGAAATCCAGCAGGGCCTGGCAGCTCCGCCTTTGTGACCTGGGTGAGTGGTTTGTGATGTTTAAAATGACTTTTAGCCACCAAGTGCTTGGGGCAGTGGCTAAAAGTCATTTTAAACATTGCGCACCGCTCTCCCATGATGCAGAGGGGAGGGCATGAGAAGCAGCACACAATGTTTAAAATGACTTTTAGCCAACGACCCAAGCACTTGCCTCAGTGGCTAACAGTATTGACCCGAATATAAGTCGAGGGCCTCTTTTTTCAGCCCAAACTTAGGGCTGAAAAACTAGGCTTATATTTGAGTTTATACAGTAAGTGTTGAAGAGCCCTGGGCCGAGGTCTGACCCTGGTGGCATCCCAGTTTGAGAAGGAGTCCTTGACTAGCATACTCGGAAGTACCATTCTGTAACCAGTTGTGGATCCAACCTGACAGTTGACCTGTTCAGCCAGCACCTACTTAGCTAGTAAGTCAGGCAGGATTGTGGAGGAATTTAACCCTTTCCACCCTTAGGGTTTAAAGGGAAAAGTTTCATCTGCTGCTGCTGTTTGCACCAGAAAAGAAAGTGGGATTGCCATTCTCTGATCACCACAATCCTGATAATTACGACCCCTTGATTCAGCTGGTGCTGGTGGTTAATTGTGCTTTGTTTGGTTCTGAGCTTCTAAGGAGACATGGCAGAAAGCCTTGTAATTAGCAGAGAACAATTTATAGAAGACCTTTCTGTGAGTAAAGGTTTTTTTAATGTTTACTGTGAAATGGCTTTGATGGCATTCACATGAACTGAGGTGCGGCTGTAGTATATTTTGTCACGATTCTAGAATGGAACCTTTGTCTCAAAATGAGTAATGCCGCAGGTGAGATGGGCTCTCGTGAATCCATTCCACTATAAAGTCTGATTTTCAAATTGCTGTGTTAGATGTCGGTGAAACACAGGGAGCTAGCTGTGTTAAACAAAGTCAGGCCACAAGTGTATCCTTCCATAAACTGAGGTGGATCTGTTGCCATCAACTCCTCATGCTACTTGTTTCAAAATGCGGTTATCTTTAATCTTAACATCCACGTGCATGTTAATTACACATTACTCCATTGTTACCACACCAGTGCATTTTTTTAATGTTATCAAGGCCATCCTTAAAAGTCCCTCACCTCCATCCCTCGTGGGAGGATGCAGCCCTCGCCTCAGGAACATCCCTCTTCTCTCTTTTCCTTTAGCCAGCATTTCTCCTGTTCCTAAACGAAAAGTCTAGGCTGCAAGAGACAAACACGGCTTTCTAAAAGAACCTTCACCAGAAGCACTACTGGTATAATTTCCAGGAAGCCCAGAGGTTTTCAGTTCTCTTACTGGCAGACACATACTCCAGGGATATCAGTCAACTCCCCGCCACAGGATGTGGTGATGGCATCTGGCCTGGATGCCTTCAAAAGGGGATTGGACAGATTCCTGGAGGAAAAGTCCATCACAGGTTATAAACCATGATGGAGATGTGTCATCTCTAGGCTTAAAACCAGGGTCCTTCAAGGGCCAGATGCAGGGGAGTGGTATCAGGAGACAGATATCTAGTCTCATGCGCTCCCAAACGCATCTGGTGGGGCCACTGTGAGATACAGGAAGCTGGACTCGATGGGCCTTTGGCCTGATCCAGCAGAGCTCTTCTTATGTTCTTATGTTCTTATTTTGATTCCCCTTTGCCTTCATGGATTTGCACTTCCAGTATGCTCTTGGCCACTGTTTGTGGCTGGGCAAAGATAACAAGGCCGCCCAGAATTTCTGTATCTAAAGGGTTACCAACAAGGTTACCCTTGTAGTTTAAAGAATCCAGAGAGGAGGAGGCTGTCAAGCCCTCATTTCATGTCTTTTAATTAGCATTGGGCTGCTGTGAGTATAAATGTATGTTTGCTGCCTGCTGCCTTAAACACAACTTTGTCCATTTAAAATGATACTGTTTGCTTTCTTTGTGTTGAATGCCATCTTGTTTTAAGTGGGGAGGATGAGCAAACATGACAACTCGGATAGGCCCAGTGATAGATGGGAAATCCAGGAGATCACACACAGGATGTTTCTGTAGAAGTTTCCAGAAATTTTGGTAGAAAAAGTCTCTCTCCCCCCCAACCTCCTGCATGTTGATAAAAACAGAAGAAATAGCAAAGGGGGTGAGGTGCGGCTTGGGGGGGGTGGAGTGGAGAAGCACTTCAGAACAGCAGGGAGTGGCTTATTAGGGCTTCAGTTCTTAAGTGGCTGGAAAGACCAGTTTGAGGAAGCTGCCTTGGCGTGGATGCTGAAAGGGAGCAGCCAAGGCCAGAGAAATTTCTTGAGCCAGAACGGAGGGGAGTGTCCACAGCAGAAGATAACCATTCCCTTTGCTGCTTGAAGGACTACATGGAATTTCAAGGCTGAGCTAATGCACTCTGGCTATTTAATAATCTGGGTGGTGTTACTAGGAAAGGATTCAGATCCGGCACATTTCAGTTGTAGGCTGCCTGCTCTTCCAGGACCACTCCCAAATTTGCACCTTTTGACCTCCCTCGTATAATAAGTAAAGCTCCCAGCTGCCATCGCTGTTGTAAGGCCAGGCATGTTGTCTTAACCACATATGGGGGGGGGGTGAGAGAGAGAGAGTGAGAGAGACAGGGGTGGACCTGTGTTCTTCAGATTCTGTCAGACGCCCTTCTGATTCAGTTGGTGCTTTGTGCCGGACACTCTCCCCTCTTGCTCGAGGCCGTGAGGAGGTCCATCTCCCCTGTTGTGGAGAAGGAATCTCTGCATTTCTGCTGGTGGCAGCAACAAACGGCTGCTTATAACTGTAACCCCGTGGGCAAGGAAAAACGGACTACCTTAAAGTCATAACAGATACATTTCAGCTTTTATGGGGTTTCACCTCCAAGAGCAGCAGTCCTGTTGGGCTGGCGGGGCAGCCTTCAGGCAGATCTGGTGTGGACCATGTGAACGACAGAGCGCCCTTCTTGCACTCCAGACTGGAGTCTTTGTTTTGTGCTGCCTCCTCTCTTCCAAGCGATGGTGATCGGTTGAATTCATGAGCTCCAAAAGATCGTCTGATGAGCAGGATCTCAAAGGACGGGTAGTTGCCAGAGGCGCCTTGTGATAGCCATGCTGAATCATCTCTCCCCCCCCCAACTTCCCTGTTATTTGGCCCCCCGAAGTGTGCTTTTCCCTCACCACACACCATGGAAATGTGTCAGCTGCAAGGGGGTTTGAGCAGGTAGCCTTGGCAATCCTTTCAGACTCAACAGCCATAGGGTCCTGTGAACTGAGGATAAAATGCCATCCATTGTAGGCCAGGGGTTCTGGTATCTTTCAAGCTTGAAGGCTGCACCTGGAGTATTGTGTACAGTTCTGGTCACCGCATTTCAAAAAAGACATAGTGGAACTGGAAAAGGTGCAAAGGAGAGCGACTAAAATGATTATTGGGTTGGAGGACCTCCCTTATGAGGAAAGGCTAAAACATTTGGGGCTCTTTAGTCTGGAGAAAAGGTGCCTGAAGGGGGATATGATTGAGACGTGGAAAAGTGAGAACAGACAAAAGAATTTTTTTTAAACCCAGCTTGTTGTTAGTCTGTGGAACTCCCTGCCACACGATGTGGTGATGGCATTGGATAGATTCCTGGAGGAAAAGTCCATCACAGGTTACAAACCATGATGGAAATGTATAATCTCCAGGCTTAAAAACCAGTGTACTTCAAGGGCCACATGCAGAGGAGTGGTATCAGGAGACAGAGATCTAGTTTTGTGCGCTCCCAGATGCAACTGGTGGGGCCACTATGACATACAGGAAGCTGGACTAGATGGGTCTTTGGCCTGATCCAGCATGGCTGTTCTTATGTTCCTATGCCATGAGAGTCTCAGTTCCTTGCAGCATAAATTAATCCTGTTCTTTCCCTACCAGCTTCACCCAAGGATGAAGCTGGGGGTGGGGGGAGACATTGAAGCCGTGGAGCTCCTCAATTTTGTGGGTTGGCAGCTTTCAACCTGTGATTTATAGACAAACTCCAGCTTCTGCTGCTGTATTCGATGGCGTTAATCATCAAGGCGAATTCCTGGTTTCTTTTAAGAACATAAGAACATAAGAAGAGCCCTGCTGGATCAGGCCAAAGGCCCATCTAGTCCAGCTTCCTGTATCTCACAGCGGCCCCACCAGATGCGTTTGGGAGTGCATGAGACTAGATATCTGTCTCCTGATACCACTCCCCTGCATCTGGCCCTTGAAGTACCCTGGTTTCTCCATCATGGTTTGTAACCAGTAATGGACTTTTCCTCCAGGAATCTGTCCAATCCCCTTTTGAAGGCATCCGGGCCAGATGCCATCACCACATCCTGTGGCAGGGAGTTCCATAGACTTACAACATGCTGGGTGAAAAAATATTTTCTTTTGTCAGTTCTTACTCTCCCAGCCCTCAATTTGAGTGTATGTCCCCTAGTTCTGGTATTTTGGGAGAGAGAGAAGAGCTTCCCTCTATCCACTTTACTCATACCCTGCATTATTTTGTATGTCTCAATCATATCCCCCTCAAGCGCCTTTTTTCCAGACTAAAGAGCCCCAAATGTTTTAGCCTTTCTTCATAAGGGAGGTGCCCCAGCCCAGTAATCATTTTAGTCGCTCTCTTCTGCACCTTTTCCAGTTCCACTATGTCTTTCTTGAGATGCAGTGACCAGAATTGTACACAATACTCCAGGTGGGGCCTTACTATTGTTTTGTATAATGGCATTATAATGTTGGCTGTTTTATTTTCAATCCCCTTTTTGATAATCCCCATCATGGAATTGGCCTTCATCACTGCTGCCACACATTGGGTAGACACCTTCATGGAGCTGTCCACCAAAACACCAAGATCTCTTTCCTGATCCGTCACGGATAACTCAGAGCCCATGAGTTGATAGATGAAGTTTGGATTTTTTGCCCCAATATGCATTACTTTACATTTGGTTACATTAAAACGCATTTGCCATTTCTCAGCCCATTCCCCCAGTTTGGAGAGATCCTTCTGGAGCTCTTCACAATCTTCTCTGGTTTTCACCACACGGAAAAGTTTTGTGTCATCTGCAAACTTGGCCACCTCGCTGTTTATCCCTGTCTCCAGGTCATTAACAGATTGAAATACACCTGTCCCAGGACAGAGCCCTGGGGCACACCGCTTTTCACTTCTCTCCATTGTGAAAATTTCCCATTGACACCTACTCTTTGTTTCCAGGATCTCAACCAGTTTTCAATCCATAAGAGGACCTGCCCTCTTATCCCCTGACTGTGCAATTTTCTCAGCAGCCTTTGGTGAGAGACTGTGTCAAAAGCCTTTTGAAAATCCAGATAGACTATATCCACCAGTTCACCCAAATCCACGTCCCTGTTGACCTTTTCAAAAAATTCTAAGAGGTTTGTCAGACAAGATTTACCCTTACAGAAGCCATGCTGATTTTCTCTCAGCAAGGTTTGTTCTTTTATGTGTTTTAAGATTTTCTCTTGGATGAGGCTTTCCACCATCTTCCCTGGGACAGATGTAAGGCTAACTGGCCTGTAGTTTCCTGGGTCCCCCCTCCTTCCTTTTTTAAAAATTGGTGTGACATCTGCCATCCTCCAGTCCTCCGGCACTGTGGCCGTTTTAAGAGACAAGTTGCATATAACCGTTAAGAGATCTGCAATTTTATTTCTCAGTTCCCTAATAACCCTTGGGTGGATGCCATCTGGGCCCGGTGACTTGTTAATCCTCAATTTATCGATTAGTCCTAAAACCTCCTCTCTTTTAACCTGTATTTGATTTAATCTTTTAGTCAAGAGGGGCGGCTCAGGCAGCGGAATCCGCTCAAGGTCCTCTGTCGTGAAGACAGACGCAAAGAACTCATTCAATTTCTCTGCAATGTCCAAGTCCTCCTTAACCTCCCCTTTTCCTCCCTCACCATCCAGAGGGCCAACTGGTTCTCTGGCAGGTTTTCTACTTCTAATATATTTAAAGAAGCTTTTATTATTACCCTTTATATTGCTAGCCATTTGTTCCTCAAAATCTTTCTTTGCCTCCCTTATCATCTTCTTACATTTCTTTTGCCAGAGTTTGTGTTCCTTTTTATTTTCCTCATTTGGGGAGGATTTCCATTTACAGAAAGACCTCTCCTTGCGCTTTAGAGCCTCTCTAACTCCACTCGTTAACCATGCCGGTGTCCTCTTGGACTTAAATGAGCTCTTCTTTCTTTGTGGTATGCACTTGTGCTGGGCCTCTATTATTGTTGTTTTAAACAGACTCCATGCACTCTGAAGAGATTGGATTCTTCTAACTTTCCCCTTCAATTTCTCTCTAACTAGTTTCCTCATCTGAGGGAAGTTTGCCCTTCGAAAATCAAGGGTTTTTATGTCTGATTTGGTTGACACTCTTCCTCCGACATGCATGGCAAAGGAAATTGCAGCATGGTCACTGTACCCCAGAGGCTCAGTGACATTCACATCCAGACACCAGAACGTACCAAAACAAATAATTTATCTAAAGGCAATGTAAAATAGAGTAAAGATTTATTTCTAAACAGAATAACAAATTAAAATAGATTCAAAATGTAAGCATATTTTCCCTAAAGACAAAAACACTATTCTAAGTAAGCTCTCCTAATCCTTTACTGAAGAATCCATGGCTTATCTAAACAATTCTAAACCCTCACTAACAAAGAATCATGATGAAGTGAAGCAAAACCAGGCAGGAGAATGATGATGATAATGGCAAATCTTTCTTTCTCCATGAGAACTCCTTGCAGTCACATTCGCGTGATGTCTAAAATATCCAATCAGCATTCATACTCCAAGCTTCTAGAAACCTATGTTTTGACCAACTAATACATTCCTTAGATAAAGTCTCCTACAGAGTGCAAACTGCTGTTAATATGAGGCTAACAAAATGACTCGTATTTCCTTAAGGGGTGGGGTGGGGAAGAAGGGGCATTCTCCCAGGTGCTTTCCTTGGGTATTTGTACACGACCCCTAAACTCCGCAGCAAATGGCTGCCAGCTCCGGAGCTTACAATTGTTTCCCCACCAGCTCCAGAGTTTGCAGGAAATTAAGTGCGACCACGCCCACCTGAGCGCGTCCCAGCACACCTGCTCTAGGAGGGTGAAAATCCCCAGGTCCGGATTTAATCTGGTGAGTGTGGGGCTCTCCTCGCTTCTGTTTGTTTTTTTTTTGCCTCCCGCCCCTTTAAGAGAAGGACCGGCAGACAGAGGTGAGCCTGCATTTTTCCTCTCTTTTTTTCTCCCTACCCTCAGGCAGACAGGAGCAAGGAAGTGCGGAGGGGTGGGGACGCAGGAAGAGCAACGAACCCCCAAGATCTCTGGTCCAAGTTTAAGTGGCCAGCGGATCTTAGGGGTCGTGTGAAAAGGCCCCTTGTCAAGACTGGCATAAGCCTCCCATGTTGCCACACTTGAAGTATCTTTCAGGCTTGAAGGCTGCACCTGGAGTATAAATAAATAATAAATCCAGCTTGGGCTCTTCTGCTCCTGTTGAGAACTGTGGTGTGTGGATACTGGGAGCCTTGCAAACATTCACCTGCAGGGGTTTAGTTGGTTGTATTTTTTAATATTCTGTGGCTGACATCCCTCAGTGGCGGGAGAAGTCTGTTCCCACTGCCAGAGATCCAAATGCTTGTCTGTGGGCTTTGACATTTAAGAACCTAAGAAGAGCCTTGCTGGATCAGGCCAAAAGACCCATCTAGTCCAGTTTCCTGTCTCTCACAGTGGCCCCACCAAATGTGTCTGGGAGCGCACAAGACTAGATATCTGTCTCCTGTTAACACTCCCCTGCCACTGGCCCTTGAAGTACCCTGGTTTTAAGCCTGGAGATGACACATCTCCATTGTAGTTTCTCACCTGGGATGGACTTTTCCTCCAGGAATTTGTCCAATCCCCTTTTGAAATCATCCAGGCCAGGTGCCATCACCACCTCCTGTGGTAGGGAGTTCCACAGGCTAACATGCCTGTTGACCTTTTCAGATAATTCTAAAAGGTTTGTGAGGCATGACTTAACCTTAGAGAAGCTGTGCTGATTTTCCCTCGGTAAGGCTTGTTCTTCTGTGTGTTTTAAGATTTTATTATTTGTTTGTTTGTTTATTTATTTATTTATTTATTTATTTATATTTATATAGCTTATCTGCCTGGCCACTACCCAAAGGTCTCTGGGTGGCTTACAATTAAAACATTAAAATGCCAATAAAATTAAAATGACAAAGAGATTTAAATAAAATTAATACAAAACACTAAAACAGCACACAATTTTCTCTTGAAGGAGGTTTTCCACCATTTTTCCTGGGACAGAGGTAAGGCTAACTGGCCTGTGATTTCCCGCCCCCCCCCTTCGTTTTTTTAAAACTGGTGCGACATCTGCTATCCTCCAGTCCTCCGGCACCAGGGCCGTTTTAATAGACACTTTGCATCTTTATTTATTTTATTTATTTATTTACAGGTTTTTTTAGACACCCCATTTACCAAGCAGTAATAAATTTCTGCTTCTGTTGCCGAGTCTGGTGAGCGGCGAGAGAAACCTGTAATCTCCCATTGAAGAAATATGTCAGTTGGACGGGTGAACCACGTCCCACCACGCTTTGCACCCCTTGACAGCAAGAGGAGCCCATGTAGCCATGGCAGGGTTGGCTCTGGCTGGACCTTGGGTCAAGAGGTACATTCTCATTGACTGCCAGCTTTTCAGCCACCACATCAGGAGAGAGTCCTAAGCCAGCACTCAGGAATGGGAGGGCTGCCAGTTTGGTGGTGCAGAATGGTAGGGTTGTCATCCAGAAATGGTGAGCAGATGGAATTTATTTATTTTTTATTTGAGCTTATATACCACCCGTCTTCCAAATGGAACTCCGGGCAGTTAAAAAAAAAAAAAAAGCAAACAGTAAACAAAATTTAAGAACAACATTATCAATTTCTCTTTGCCTCCAGCAGGGAGAGTTGGTCAAGTGATGCAGGTCTGCCTGTACCCACTTTGGTTGGGTGAGTCGGCCTCCAAGTTGGGGGGGGGGGTGTTGCAGGGGAAGGAGGTTGTGCATAGTCTCATTTGGTGCCTTGGAAGCATCTTTGCAATGCATGGGACCTCCTTTCCTCTCTATGCTGTCAGAATGGCTGGCATTCCCCTGGTAGGGAAAATAATAATTGCCTTTCATCCAGGATCAAGGGGCCCCGGCTGCCGGTGCTCCTGCCTTGGTTTCGGAACATGCTTCTGCCTGTGTTGGGGCGGCACTTGTGTATTCCAATCTCTGCTGTCTCCTGCAGTCAGCCGTTTGGTTCCATTTTTGCTGATCCTCAGAATGCTGAGGAAATATGCTGTGTTCACAGAGTTACTTCAAGTGCAGTCAATACGTATAGTATTTAGATAGTAAATAGAGGTCTTATAATGGCTGTATAATTTCAATCAGTAGGGTCAATTTGTTACAATTTTTGTAAGGGATTCCCTAAGGTTATTTCCTGCTAACCATGTGGATAAATTCCCCAGGGCAGATTCTGGTGATGACCAATTCAGGGGAGCCGCTGGGTATGTACCTGTTACGGCCCTGCTGTGTGAAGTGAGCCATGGCTTCTATCAGTCAGGACCCACGGTGGAGGCACTGCAGGTCCAAACCAAAGGACCACTTTGATTGGGGCATACAGGATTTGTAGTTTGAAACATCTGCCTGGGTGTAATATTGGCTTTTTTTCTGGATTAAATGAAAGAAGCATCCTTCAGATTCAAGAAACTCCCAGTGTGCATGTTATTTACTTTGTATCTGAGTTTAGAGCCACTGAACCAGCAATGAGACCTTGCATTTGCCTCATTATTTTGGAAGAATGGCCCAGTGAGTTGGCAGGGGCTAAAATAGGAATATAGGGAGCCCACAAGCTGTGTCAGCAAAAATCTTCACAATGGGAGGGGGGGTACATAGTGAATTTGTTTACCATGTGCGTGAAGCAGTCTTTTTTGGGGAGGAGCTCCCTGGTTTACAGGTGAAAATCTGCCCCATTGAGTGGGGCTCTCATTTATCTTACTGTGACTACATCTTCTGCAGGGCATAGTCTGCTAGGAAAATACCATGCGGCAGACTGAGAACATGTATGTGTTTCTGTATGTATACAGTAGGACCCCAGTATCCGCTGGGGATTGGTTCCAGGCCATCCCGTGGATAAGAGAAAACACCAAAAAGTCCCCAAAAATGCTGTTTTATGACAGTAGCTTGCTTTACAGCTGCTGTTTTATGACAGTAACTTGCTTTGCGGCTGCTGGATTATGTATTTATTTTTTCCTTTGCCAACCATGGATAAATGAATCAGTGGATAATGAATCAGTGGATACAGGGGTCCTACTGTACTTGATAAATAGATACAGTGGTACCTTGACTTACGAATTTAATCCGTTCCGGATGCATGCTCTTAAGTTGAACTACTCTTAAGTCGGTGTGCCTATCTAAAAAATTGGGGGGAAAAGTTAAAAAAATGAAAACAATGAGCAGACCATATCTAAAATTTGTAAGGCGGCAGTTAAAATGCCAACAGTTTTCTGCTCTTAAGTCGATCTGCTCTTAAGTTGGGGTACCACTGTATTTGAAAAAGGAAGAATTCCTTCTGAACATCAATTTGTTGAATCACAAGAAATCAGGAAGATATTCAGGAAAAAAGTACTTTTGTTTCTGTTGAAAGGGACCAAGATCTCCTGGGCTGCCATAAAAATTTCTTTGAAAGAGATGTCAGCTGTGTAATTCTCTTTATAAGAGGCCTGTCATTAAAAATAGGGCTTGTTATGTTTAGACGTCCCCTCAGGACTTGTCAACCTGGATGGTATTGAAGGCTGCAGAACTGGATCTTCCCAGGGAATTGGAACAGTTGTAGAATTTAAGGCGGATTCTGGCGACCCCGTGCCCTCTTCACCTGGTGTCACTTTCTGTACGTACCCCTTTGGTTTTGCCAGACCTCTTGAGTGTTTCTCTGCTTCTCTTTACAGGGACACGGCAGGGCAGGAACGGTTTCACACCATCACCACCTCCTACTACCGAGGTGCCATGGGGATCATGCTTGTGTATGACATCACCAACGCCAAAAGCTTTGAGAACATCAGCAAGTGGCTCAGAAACATAGATGAGGTGAGCGGGGGGCAGGCTGCAGCAGCGGGGGGGGGGGGCTCATGCTTGATCTGGTTTTTATAACCTAAATTGTGGCACACTGGAAAGGGGGCCGTAGACCTTACTCAACCAAGGTGCCAGAAACTCTCTACTGGGAAGATCTGTACATAGGCCACTACGTGGAATTAGCAATAATTCCTGTGCCTAATGTGGATATAAGGTAAAAAGATAAAGGTTCCCCCCACCACATGTGTGCTAGTCGTGTCTGACTCTAAGGGCGGCGCTGATTTCCATTTCTAAGCCAAAGAGCCAGTGTTGTGCAAGTCCATCGCCATGTGGTCAGCATGGCTGCAAGAAAACACTGTTTTACCTTCCCGCTTTTTACGGCAGGACCTATTTATCTACTTACATTTACATGCTTTCAAACTGCTAGGTTGGCAGGAACTGGGGTTAACAGCGGGAGCCGACTCCACTGTGTGGGACCCGGGATTCGAACTGCCAAGCTGCCGACTTTGTAGCCGACAGTTTTCAGCACTCTAGCCCACTGAGCCATCATAACCTGCAATAATCCACTTACAAATCCAGTGTGCCCCTCTGACCCTTGCGGGTGTTGCTTCTCTGTTCCTGAGAGGCACAGACAAAGCTTCTGTTGGTTGTGGATTCCAGCACAAAATGTGCCTCCGTTTGCAAGCTTCTTGCTTGCATCTGGTTGTTCAAAGCCCAGGAGTGGACTTAGGCTGCCATCTGTATTTTGCTGGAGAGGATCCCTCAATTCCACAGGGATTCTCCTTGTGTAGTGGTTTTCTGTGGCCGGCTTGGTTCTGCCCAGTCGTGGAACTGCCCTGTTGTGGGCCAGGCTTCAGATGGAGGCCGCTGATGTGGAGTAGACCCTTGTCAGACCATTCAGAAGCCAAGACTCGGGAGAATCCTGCCATTGAAGACCATTTCATGCTCCAGCTGACTTTTGGCACACCAAGGACTAGCCGTTTGCTGAAGGACTGGGTGCGGAGCTGGTGGCCGAGGGAGGAGGAAAGGTGATGGCCACCGCCTCCTCCTGTGGGAGAAGCATAATTTTCTTAGAACCCAGTCACAGAGGGGACTGACATACCATTCACGTGCCTTTTGTCTATTGCATTTGTGGTGGCTGATGGCCTTGAGTGGAGGAGTAAGTTTTGGAGCGCTGCACTGCAGACAAGAAAGGCTCACACACACGAGACTTCCCACAACTGCTCTTCTGTTGCAGTTTGGCAGAGCAGTATTCCGAAGACTATGGGGGAGGGGGCGCTAATTTCCATTAATTTCCATTCCCTTTCCTCTGTCAAGGCATGTAACCAGAAATTGTGTGTGCCATGGGAGAGGAAACTGACCTCTTGGCTGGCAAAGGCTGGAGACCCTTAAGGCACTGAAAGCTTTTCAGAAAAGCTGCCCCCCTGTCCGTTGGGCATCAGAATCAGGCCCTCCTTCCCTTGAAAGGAGCCACCCTTTTGTTACGCCTTGCCTCGGCCTCCATGGATAATTGTGGCAGTCCTGGCGCTGCCTCCTCATCCTTCTTCTGAGCTCCCATAAGCATGGGTAAGGCTTGCAAAAACGTAACCTCCTGCTGTTGGGTTGTCCTCTAGCACGCCAACGAAGACGTGGAGAGGATGCTTCTAGGAAACAAGTGTGATATGGACGACAAGAGGGTGGTGCCCAAAGCAAAAGGTGAACAGGTGAGTGGTCTCTCAGCAAGGTCCATGCTTATATTGGGAGGGGGAGGGGGAGGGGGATCTGAGCAGGAGGGCGCAGCCTCCCTCAAGGCAGCCTTTGGAAGCCACTTGAATCCCCCTGAGGGAGGGTTTGTGGGGGCTGCTAGGACTCAGGGCTCTCCATCTTAGGCAGGATCTCAGTGTGTGTGTTCACGCGCACGCACACACACACACACCAGCCATCCTGTCTCCTGTCCTACAACCCCCAGATATTCCCAGGGGCCCACCTCCTTCCATGTCCTGGTCCAGGGAAGCAGGAAACTTGTGAGGCCTCTTGGCAAGGGTCTCCAGAGGAGGAGACCAGAGAGCTGGGCAAACTGCTTCGTTTTTCAACACAGAGCAGCTCTGAGTCCCCCTCCCTTGTCCCATAGCTACCTTGGGGGAGTGGGGGATCCTATCAAGGGGAAAGGCAGGGCAAAAAATGTTTTAAACAAATCTCTCCCCCCCCCCAGCTTGGTTCTTGGGCACCCTGCAGAGGCACAGAGCACAGTTTGGGGGCCCCTGTTCTAACCTTACTTGACATCAGTGGAAACGAGAAATGCTCCCTCACTCCCTTCAGAGAGGAGCCTCTGCTCTTCCCAGAGGGAAAGAGATCTCCGAGCTGCCTTCAGGTCCATCTTGAAGCTTCTGGCTGATGCCGAGAACGTCATTCCAGTAGCCACACGGGGGGGGCAGTTCAGAATATGGGTATCACTTTCTCAAAACTTTGCCTGAGCCCATCCCAACCCAGTGCATAGGAACACAGTGGTGGTCTTGCCGGTAGGTGTCCAAGTGGCTGGGTAGGCTGCATGCAGTTCACTGTACCTGGAGACAAATTGGGGCCGGGGGTCGGGTGGCTGCTGCTTTGCCATCCTGAGCCCCCACCCAAGAAGTCAGTCTTCTGACTGGCTACCCTCCCTGACTTCAGAATCAACGGGTAAGGCTTGAGACCAGCAGACCTGCAGGAAGCGGATCTGTGCTTTGCCATCCCTTTTGCCTTTGGGGGCCAGTTCTTCCCCAGGCTTACCTAGAAATGCCTTTTCTTTGTATGTCGAAGAGCACCACTTATTCAGATGTTTCTTAACATGGTTTGGTGTACTGCCCGTTAAATTGTTTTGCTGCACGCAACTTTGGGGAAGTCATTGCTGGGCTGCCATGTAGCTTTCTGGGCTTAAATGGAGTGCTTGTTGCCAGGCAGTGCCTTCCAGGGCAGCTTCTTTTGGCCAGCGGCTGCTGTGTAACAGTGGGTAGGAAACGCCGTCCAGCCTCGCTGACTCTCTCTCTTTCCTTTTGACCTAGATTGCAAGGGAGCACGGAATTAGGTTTTTCGAAACTAGTGCAAAAGCAAATATAAACATCGAGAAGGCATTCCTCACGTTAGCAGAAGACATTCTTCGAAAGGTAACCGCCGCAGACTGAATTACTCGCCAGGAAGGGGAGGTGGGGTGGGCCGGGAGGAGCTTCATTCAAACACATGCTCCAGTATTTACCTGCGTGCAAACGCTGGTGCCCCCTGGTTTGCCCAGGGCTCTGGTAGCTGCGGCTTCCATTCCACCGTTTTAAAAAAATCTCTACTTTCCAAAGTGGTTTTGGAGAGACGCATCCAACCTATAGTAACCCAGGCTGCCATTGTTGTCCAGAAATCGAACGGGGCGGTGAGGGGTTGTCCCTACCCCACCTTCCTGTGTCAGAGGTCCTTCCTACCCATGTGGCACTCTTGCCATTGACGGCTTGCTCCTGTTTGCCGTGGACTGGGTGGTAAAAACAACATGCTGTGCAACGGATTCCCACCAAAAGCCTTCCCAGGGGGATCCTTGGCACACTTTTGTGGCCCAGGCGTGAAAAGGCTGGCCCTTGTTCTCTCAGGAAGGCCCGGGGTGGGTGGGGGTGGATGGGAAGCAGGCCTCGCAACCCCCAGTGCTTTGGTTTGTGTAGCAGCTGCAAAGCTCCTTGAGGGACCTGGCATGATTTGTCTGGTGTGACTTCTTTGTTGCAGACCCCGGTAAAAGAGCCCAACAGTGAAAATGTAGACATCAGCAGCGGAGGCGGCGTGACGGGCTGGAAGAGCAAGTGCTGCTGAGAGGGCGCTTCCCTTTGGCCGAATGCCACCCATCGCCCCCCCCTCCTCTTCTTGCTGCGGAATTAAACCACTCGGCCCATTTTTAACCTTAAATATTTTTGGCCCTCCTCTTAACATGGCTCCTCCTTTCCCTTCGTTCTTCTGTTAGGGAGAGCTCACTGGCGATTATTTTGTGGAAACAAACTGTATTAAACAAAAAATCATGTCTGACTTTTATTTTTAATGTTTCCTGCTCAACTCCACACCGTCTTCTGGTCGTATTCTAGAGCCCCGTCTTAACATTTAGAACCTTAGATCCGTCATTTCAGCTCCGTTTGGCAAATTGTACAAGAATAAAACTTAGCATTAACCGTTTATTTTGTACGACGGTGGGGTTTTGTTAATGGATACTTGTGCTTAAGTCACCATATTTGCATCTGCCAAAAAACAAAAAAAAAGTGAAACAAAAAAACTCATTCGCCTTGAGTAGTAAATGGGGTTTATTTTGTCCTGTGCCTTATGTGGAAAAGGAACTTTGGTTCTCCCAAACCACCGCCCTGCCCCTACCCCCTCCTTTACTCCCACCCCCCCTCTTTATTTCTTTCTCTTCTGGTGGAAGCAAGACCAGAAATCAGCTCTCTGGAGAAGGATTTCCAGCAGTCAGTGTAGTGAATTGAGGACCCTGGGTTTTAGAGCAAGGTATTCCAATCTGCTTGGTGTCTCCTTTTCTTGGCATGGGGGGCCTTTGATGCTGACCCATTTCCGCTGCCATTTTATTTCTCTCTACCAATTCCTTACCCCCCCTTTCTTGTTTTTGTTTTGGTATTTTGCCTGCATGCTGGTTTTAATTTCTTTTATGGTGTGATGTGTTAAGAGACGGCAACACAGTATGTTTGCCAAATTTAATTCGAAGCACTGATCACAGATCTAGCTTTCCGAAATAAATCGTAAAGTATCTACTAACCTTTATGTCTAGCCAACGTCAGGCAAGGCCCTGTCCCTCCCCGCCCCCTCCCTCCCTCCCTCCCTCCCTCCCTGCATAGTTATTGGGGTTTATGATATGGAAGAGTTAATTGCATGCACTCGTTTTCTAGGGAGGAGGTAACGGCTGGCTGTCGTCTGTGTTCTGGCAGGGACCATGCCAGGTCGTTCCCAAATCTGTGGCCATTGATATAAATTGGGGTTTTCTTTGCTGCTCCAAGCAGGTGACTATGTAGCCTAGTGAATATTTAAAAGGGGGCGGGGCAGGGTAGGGTTGGGGGGATGTTAGAGAGCAGGTGAATTGAATGAGCCTACCCATAGAACGCTCTCCTTCTGTGTTCTTCAGTTCTTCACAATAAAAATCCCATGTTTACAACCCTGGGCGATTGTAACTTTTTTTTCCATTAGGAGGGTTAACCAAAGACCAGCGTCGGACGTGTTTTGCAGGAGCTCGGTGGGTGAGTGGGTGGCCCACTCTGAGCCCATGCGGATGGGGTGGCTCTTCTCCCCCCCTCCCCACGGTCAGTTGCCTTGCCACTTCTTCCAGCTCGAAGGAGGCGCCTAGGCTGGGGTCGCAAGAGGTGTGTGTCTGTGTGTGAGCATTCACTTCTCCAAGAGCGGAGGCCTGTGTGTGTGTGTGTGTGCAAAGGCTTGGTGCTGATTGGGGCATCCCATCCTCTTTCCTCCTGCCTGGCTGGGCTCTTGCAGCTCCCCACCAGCAAAAGGCTCCCTGCAAACGACTCTCCTTGCTTCCCTCCCCCCCACTGCTGCCACTGTGTCCGCCCCCCCCACCCAGAATTGGGCTTGAGACTGACTCTTCTTGCACTTGCTTTTAGGAGATTCTCTCTGCCACTTAAACCGGGTGGAGATGCTGACATTAATTGTAATGAAAAGGAAGTGTTCAGAAGCCTCGCTTTGACCTGGCGGCATCTGCATGGCAAGGGGCGGGGGGGTCCCTCTCTCCTTTTTTTCTCGTGCCTCTCTCCCCTTGGGTTTGTTCCCCTTTTCCAGCTGAAGCAGGAGCAGAATCCGAGGGGACTGGAGGGGACACATCACCCCAGTTTTATTCCTCACTGATCAGAGTACTTGATGTAAATAGACATGGCTACTTTTTCAAATCTGCACTTTCTAACATTATCCGGGGGGTGGGGAGGGAATGTAGAGTATGCATCAGTTTTTTTTTGTATAACCTTTGTTTAAAACATGTGCTTTTTATTTGCTTCCTGGGGCTTGGCCCTCCTGTATGAATATCTTTAAAACTCTTTGTAAATGCTGTGTTCATTAAGCACCAAGCCGTTGAAAACAAAACAGTCCACTCTCTGGTACTACTAGCTAAAAATTCATATTCTACTTAACAAGTTAAATAAACTGTAATATTTCTAGCTGGTCTATTTCTGTTAATACTGAAAATGTGGGCGGGCTTGATCGTTGTGAGATCTTCTAGTTAGGATGTCAGAGAGGGTAAGCTTGGCCATCGCAAGAGGTACCTTCTCATCGTCTTAAGAGTTGAAAAGGCAACAGGACGCCACGCCTGGGAAAACAAACCTTTCCATTGTGCACGTATGCGGCAGCAGAAGCCTTCCCTTTGGCTGGCACGGGTAGAATGGGGCTCCTTGCCTTGCCATACCAGACCCTTATTAACTGGGTCCAGAGTGGACCCATAGAATCAAGGGTTATATGCAGACTCAAGACACAGAGAAACCTTGCTAGCCCAGTGGGCCTGCTCTGCCTGGCACCTGCAGTGTGATTGAGGCCCTGCCCTGTGTTTCCTAGCACTGTGTGTTCCTGTAATGTGGTTCAAGCAGCTACTGCCTTTGTCCTGGGTGTTGGTTGGATGCGCTCCCATCTTGCAGTCTCCTGCCCTGGCACTATGTTTGTGCTTTCTCTATCAAGGTGGAAGCAAGGCCCAGCTATATGTCCCCTAGTTAGGCAAAGAGTTGGGCTGATTCCCCAGAGGGATGGCTGCGTGCACTGTATCTGAGGCTCCTCGATCCCAGAAGCTCCTTCTGGACCGCAGGCAGCATCTCCTAAGTGGAGCAGGAAAGGTTGTCCAACCAGTTGATGGGTTGTTTGGAGGGGAGAAGTGGAGCTGACTGAAGACCGTTGGGTGGGCATGTCCCTTGGCCTGCGGGGAGCAGCTGGGCAGCAGGTGTACTTTGCCCAGCATACACTGGCTTGTGTGACTACTTTGTACACACACCATGTTGCCCTCTTGGCTGCTGCGACTCTAACAAGGGCTTCACAGCCAGCATATATACGAGGGCTGCATGTTCCCCTCCATCCCTCCTGCAGCCCGGAACTGTGTGATCCTGTTGATGTGCAGGACAAACCAAGAACTTGAAAGGGTTGACGCAGGAACATGCCATTTGTGTTTATGGTGCACCCAACTCTTCAGTAACACCCTGCTGTCTTCAAGTGCCCTTTGCAGTTTTTGCAGGGGAAGCACCAGCTAAGGAGACAAAATCCTGCCTGCCTGCCTGCCTTACTTACTTACTGGCATACAATACTTCTGTCCATTGCCTGCCTGCCTGCCTGCCTGCCTTTCTTGGAGCTGTGGGGAAACCAGAACATAGGATGCAGATTTAATTTTTTTACAGTAAATAAGCAAAGCAAATGGATTCACATTAGGGAGGCTTGCTTCCCCCCCCTTTTGTTGTTGTTAAATAATGCAATACCCCTTCACACATCTTGGGGAATTTTTCCTGTAAACAGGACAGCATTCAGTGGCCCATCTCTCACCTTCTGCAGGGAGAAGGAGTGCTGTTCTTAGACTTAGGTGGGCATAATATCTCTGGTGTGGTTCTCAAGGAAACATTTTGTTGGGGCCTTGGAAACTGTTCCCCAGCAGTTTTACAGCTCTGGTGCAACCGTGGCTCCTGGCAACACCATTTTGGTTCCTAGCCATGCCTGGGTAGGTTCCCGCCATGAAAGCCAGCCTCTACATGCAGTGCTCTCCTCACTGGGTCTCCACCAACACCACTGTTGTGACCTTCCGGGAATCCTAGGCCTGGTCTGTGCGTGCGTGTGCGTCTGCACTGTCTTCTTCCTTCAAACGACATTGGGAAGTACCACTGTCGCTGAAGACCAAGGGGGACGGGTTCCTCTCTCCGACTAGGGTGCGTTCCAGCTCAGCCTCACAGGCATTGCAAAGGGACCCAGACTTGAGCAACGTGCGCAGCCCCAAGCCAACTTCTCTCCTTGTGCCCGCCGTCAGCTGGCTGTTTTCTCCCTCAGCCGTTGTCACACGGGAAGGGGTTCAGGATGTCGTCCTGTCCGCCTTGCGCAGTCCTTGAACCCACTCGGAGCCCCTACTGGGCTGTGCAAGTTCTCCTCCTCCTCCTCTGCTCCCTTGGGCCCTGTTTCCCCCTCGTATAGCACAGGCTCCTCACACTGAAGGCAGACTAAGCTGTACCAGTCCCCTTCTTGCCTTGGGGGTGGGGGGGGGAGAGAGAGAGAGAGAGAGAGGAGTACTGGAGACATCTCACGTCCTGCCCCCCGGCAGCACTTCTTCCAGTCTTTCTGTCCGGATCCAGGCCATTTGGAATATCCTTGTCTCCTGTCCACTCTTAAAGGGGGAGAAAGGTGTCACTTGGTTGGATACCATTTGCTTCCATTGCATGAACAAAGGAACTTATTGTCAATTGTATGGCTTTTGCTGTTTGCAAACCTCTGAGAAGAGTGCATGAATGGGGCGGTATAGAAATTAAAATAAGAAAGTAAAACAAATCATGTTAATAAAGATACAGTACAGCCGTGCCTGGATGAAGGACACAGTGGACTTAAGATTTCCTCCTCCTAGCCAGGGTTTCTCCCTTTAGCTTTGCTCCAGTGGACGTACGTAAGGCTGCATTCAGAGATTCCATGGAGAAGCACCACAGGTCCCACCATGATTTCATCCTTGGTGGCTACAGTCTCTCTCTCTTTTTCATTCACACTCACACACACAGAGAGAGAGAGAATTATGCTGCAGAAGTTGTCTCCTCTCTCTTGGTGGCCAGCTCTAGGCTGAAGGGCTTTCTACCTCACAGAAGTTGCTTTACCTTTGCACCACCAAGTCCAGGATGGTCTGCTCTGGGTTCTTCAGCAAGGCTTCCATCCAGGGCCTGATCCACACTCCAAGATTTTAAACACCCTCTTGCCTCCATGTTTCTCCTATTAAAAACAAAAACTTTGTCAACAGTTCAGGGAGCCAAGAATTGTCTTAAAGTGGAACTAAAATGCAGTGCCTAAACATTTTGGTTGTCCTGGTGTGTAAGCTAGACTCAAGGTCCTTGACCAGTCACTTGAGGCTTTCCTGCCCTTGGTTTCCAGCAGACAGGAAAGGACCCAGGAGGAAGCAGGCCTGCATCTTGGCACCTGTTTTGAAGCACTTTTGTCCCAGGGAGGAGAGGCTGGAGGGCGATAGACATGATCAGGGTGGGTCAGTTTGTCTTCTGTTGGCAGCCTTTTCTGACTCCTTCCCAATTTTGGCTCACTCACACAAACACCCCCTGTCAAAGCTGCTCTTCTCCTTTTTGCCCAGGGCAAGCAGCAAATAGCAGGACAGAATCGGGAAGAGCAGTATGGTTTCTAGTGGCCAAGGAGTCCACCGTGGCTTTGCTTTCCTGCAACTGGGCATGTCTGTCAATTGTACGGCCTTTCGGAGGTCACAAATTCATTGCTTTGCCATACATCAGAAGCTACCTGATGGCACATAACAGCAAAATGTTAGACCCACTAATGTTATTAAATCCACCATTAAAAAATTGAAAATGCACTCGCTGAATGCATCGATCCAAGATCACAGGTATCTATCTATCTATCTATCTATCTATCTATCTATCTATCTATCTAT
>JAHTLZ010000074.1:4752283-4767469 GCA_023846285.1 Phrynocephalus versicolor | reverse complement strand
TTGGCATAAAAGCCAGCAGCTGCTCACACGTGTGCCTTCCTGACCTCTGTTGATTTCTGTTCAGATCCATTTTCCCCTTATTCCTTGGGGTTTCGTTCTATTGCATGAACAAAGGAATCCAAGTCCAAGACCTTTGGTCCAGCTTTTCTGGGAATGTCCTCCACCTCCTCCCAACACACAAACATTCAATATAAATCATTCCCTCTTGCTTCTTTTAGAGAAGAAAAGATTACCCTCCCCAGCAACTTCTTTCTCAGAAGGCTCTGAGGGAGAGCAAAAATGGGCTCTAGTCTGGTCTTCAGGTGAGCAAATCATCTGCTTCTTGCTCCAAGAGTGCTGTGAAAGGGCAGTGCATTTACTTTACTGTTTGTTATTGTGTCAAGAACATAAGGACAGCCTTGCCAGAACAGGCCACAGCCCATCCAGTTCAGCTTTTTGTTTCGCACAGCAGCCAACCATTTGCTTCAGGGTATTCCCAAGCAGATGTCTTTACCTGCTTGCGATTCCCTGCAAATGGCATTGAGAGATATCCTCCCTATCTCTCCAACCCGGAGGTTGTCCTTAGGCATCCATAATGTTAGGCATTGATATCCTTGTTCTCCATGAACTTGTCTAATCCTTTCTTAAAGCTGTCAAGGCTATCAGAGCTCACCACTTCTTCTGACAGGGAGTTCCACAGACCAGTGATCCTCTGGGTCAAAAAGGACTTTCTCATTTATTTGAGATCTAGCACCCAAATGTTTCATGGAGTGCCCCCTAGTTCTAGTGTTGTGCAATAGGGAAAATAGGTTTTCCTTATCTACTTTGTCCACACCATGTATGATTTTATAAACTTCAATCAGGTCACCTCTTAGGCGCCATCGTTCAAGAGTGAAGAAGCCCAGCTGTTGCAGCCTCAGATGGTAAGGAAGGTGTTCCAGTCCCCTAATCATTCTGGTTGCCCTCCTCTGCACTTTTCCGATAAAATCCTTCTGGAGGTAGGATGACCAGAACTGTACACAATATTCCAGAAGGGGCCTCACCATAGATTTATAAAGAGGCAAAATTACACTTGCTGACTTATTTTCTATAACCTTCCTAATGATCCCTAGCATTGAGTTTGCTTTTTTACACTGCTGCAGTGCACTGGGTTGACACTTTCATTGAGCTGTCCACCACACAAGGTCCTTCTCCTGGTATGTTGCAGAGAGTTCAGACCTCATCAGTTTATAAAGGTAATCGGGGTGGTGGTGGTCACAATGTGCATCACTCAGCACTTACTAATGCTGAAGCTCATTTGCCACTGGTTTCCTCACTCCCCCAATGTCAAGAGATCCCTCTGGAGCTCCTCACAATCTCTCTCAGTTTTTACTACCGTGTGTAATTTAGTGTCATCAGCAAATATGGTTAGTTACTCCTACTTCTGGATCATTTATAAAGAGATTGAAAAGCAGGGGTCCCAGTGTTGAACCTTGGGGGACCCCACTCTTTATCTCCCTCCACTTGGAGAAGTGTCCATTTAGTGCTACTCTCTGTTTCCTGTCCCTTAGCCAGTTGTTGATCCAGGAAAAGACCTGTCCCTTCATTCCATGATTGGTGAATTTATTCAAGAGCCTTTGGTGCGGGACCTTGTCAAAAGCCTTCTGAAAGTCCAGATAAACAATGTCAGCTGGATCCCCCTTATCCACATGCTTGTTGACACTCTCAAAAATTTCCAACAGATTAGTGAGCCATGATATGTCCTTGCAAAAGTCATGTTGATTTTCTTTCAGCAGCACCTTCTCTTCTATGTTCCTATTAATTTTATTTTTTAGGATGGTTTCCATCACTTTACCTGGGATACATGTTAAACTGACCGGTCAGTAATTTCCTGGATCACCTCTGGATCCTTTTTTGAAGATTGGTGTTACATTCACTGCCTTCCAGTCATCAGGCACAAAGCCTGATATGAGGGAAAGATTATATATTTTGGCTAGGACATCAGCTATTTCATCTTTAAGTTCCTTGAGAACTCGTGGATGGATGCCGTCTGGTCCTGGTCATTTGTTAGCATTTATTTGGACAAGACATGCAAGGACCCCCTCCCTGGTTATTTCTATATGGCTTAATTCTTCAGTTCCCCTCCCTATGAAGATAGGCTCTGTTTGGGGCATGTGGTCTCTGTCTTCTTCAATGAATACGGAAGCAAAGAATTCATTGAGTCTCTCTGCAATCTCTGTTTCCTCTAATAATCCCTTGCCTTCCATTGTCATCTAATGGTCCAATGGCCTTCCTAGTTGGGTTCTTACTTCTAATGTACTTAAGAACTCCTTGTTATTACTTCGAGTGTTTTTAGCTGTATACTCCTCAAGGTCTTGCTTTGCTTCCCTGATTGTTGCCTTGCGTTTGTTCTTCCAGAATTTTTGTTTCTGCCTGTTGTCCTCGTTTGGGCCAGGCTTCCATCTTATAAATAAGCTTTTCTTGCTTTTGATCACTTCCCGAAAAATCTCCTGTAAGCCACATTGGAGTCCTCTTGGACCTGGCAGTGCCCTTTTTCCTTTTGGGTGTGCAATCCAATTGGGCCTCTGTTATTGTTTTCGTGAACAGCCTCCATGCCTCTTGGAGTGTTTGGACTCTCTCAGTTTTCCCTTTCAGCTTCTTTTTTACTAGTTTTCTCATATTTGGGAAATTTCCTTGTTTTAAGTTTAAGATCGCTGTGTTAGATTTTATCAGTGATTGGCAGTCTATGATTAAGTTAAAAGTAATTGTGTTGTGGTCACTGTTCCCTATTGGATCAGTGACATTGACATTTTGCACCATATCCTATATATTACTCAGGATGACGTCCCTTTCTAATGCAGGGACGGGGAGGGGGAGGTGCACCGGGTTGCAAGGGGATAACTCTGGCTCCTGAGCCAGCTAAATAATGTCATTAATTTAATGATTTTACTCATTTACTCTGCCTTCCGAGTGTCGTTTTTTTGGGTTGCAGTCCTTTGCCCAGTTGGACGCCAGAGGGCAGTGTTGTCTCGCTGATCCGTGGGAAGAAGTGAGCCTGTGTTGCTTATGTTTGTTTACCTTCCCATGGAGGAAGCCCCTCCATGGGAAGAAGTGAGCCTGGCACCTCACCAGGAGAAATCATTGTGATTTAAAGTGTTCTCTAGCTAATATTTTTTCACCCAGCGCGTTGTTGGTCTATGGAACTCCCTGCAACAGGATGTGGTGATGGCATCTGGCCTGGATGCCTTCAAAAGGGGATTGGACAGATTCCTGGATCAGGCCAAAGGCCCATCTAGTCCAGCTTCCTGTATCTCACAGTGGCCCCACCAGATGCCTCTGGAAGACCACGAGACTAGATCTCTGTCTCCTGATACCACTCCCCTGCATCTGGCCCTTGAAGTACCCTGGTTTTAAGACTGGAGATGACAAATCTCCATCATGGTTGGACTTTTCCTCCAGGAATCTGTCCAGTCCCCTTCTAATGGCCTCCAGGCTAGATGCCATCACCACATCCTGTTGCAGGGAGTTCCACAGACTAACAACACACTGGGCTAAAGAAAATATTTTCTTTGGTCTGTTCTCACTCTCCCAGCCCTCAGTTTGAGTGGATGTCCCCTAGTTCTGGTATTTTGTGAGAGGGAGAAGAGTGTCCCTCTATCCACTTGACTCATGCCCTGCATTATTTTGTATGTCTCAATCATATCCCCCCTCAGGTGCCTTTTTTCCACACACTTCTTATTTCCCCTCCTTAATGTCTCTCATGGCAACTAAAGTGTTGTTGGGGCTCCTGATAAACCCCCACCTGGTCTTCCTTGGATCGGCCACAGGCCATCAAGCCATCAAGCCAGCCCCAAGCAGGGCTTTCTGGGTATTTAAGGTGCAGCTTTGTCAGGGCCAAGTGAGTTTCCACGCCTGAGAGGGGATTTGAACCCAGGCCTCCTGAGATCTAGCCGCTAACATTATCCACTCTTCTTCTTCTTCTTCCTCCTCCTCCTCCTCCTCCTCCTCCTCCTCCTCCTCCTCCTCCTCACTGGTCTCCTGCTCCCATTTTAAAGCTCCACCGGTTGCCTGAGAATGTTTCTAGGTTTTTAAATGTCTTGCTTCATTTGGAATGTGGTGCCAGAGGAGAGCTTTGCTGATACTGCTGGAAAGGTGAGCAAGTGGATCCTGGAGCAAGTCAAACCTGAACAATCCCTGCCAGCAAAAAGGTTGGAACGGAGGCTCACAGAATCACTTTGGATCACTGAGTTGGAAGAGACCTGCACGGCATCCAAGTCCAACCCCCTGCCATGCAGGAACCCCCATCACAGTACCCCCCCCCCAAACACACACACAGATGGCCATCCAGCCTCTGCTAAAAAGCCTCGGAAGGAGACTTTGCCACCCTCCTTTGTGGTAGCCTTGTGGTAGCTCTAACTGTCATGAAGTTCTTCCTAATGTTCAAATGGAATCTCTTCTCCTGTTTTCCCATGGAAAACAAACCAGTCCCTTCTTCAATATGACATCCTTTCAAATATTTAAACATAGCTATCCTATCCCCTCTCAGACTTCTTTTTGAAAGGCTAAACATTCCCAGCTCCCTAAGCCGCTCCTCCTAAGACCTTTTTCTTCCAGACTTTTAACCATCCTGCAGGTCTCCTTCCTCTGGACCCGCTCCAGTCTACTTTGGGCAGATCCCAGGAGGCAGGGTGATTTCTGCTCCCATGCTGGGAAAAGGGGAAGGCGGCGGGAAAAGAGGCAAGCCACCTCCACGTCGAAGGAAGGCGCTGCTGTGTTACAGACAGGGTTGCCCCTGCGCGCTGGCCGGGTGCCTTATCCGCCCCGTGGGTGGCCGTGGGCGACAGCGCCGTCTCCCTTTGAAAAGGTGGTGGTGAGACGGGTGGACACAGCCCAAGATCGGGGAAGCAAACGTGAGAGCCAGGTGCTGCGGGGGCGGCCGCGTGTGTATTTATGTGTGTGTGTCTCCCCCAGGCTCTGTCTCTGGACCCTTCTGGCTTGGGGGGGGGGCGATTTCTCGCCTTCGCCTGGGCGGTTCTCCTGTGCCTTGAGGCTCATCCCTGGCCAAAGACGGGGGTCCTCCAAAACGCGACCCCTCCCGCCGCCTGTTGAGGGCTCGGGCTGGGGCAGAACCGCGATTCCTTCCCCCGGAGCGCTGGCCCTGGCCGGAGGTTGCTGGGGCGCCTCTGCGGGAGTCCCCGACCGCCGGGCAGGAGCGGGGCGGCCGCAGCCCGGAGGAGCGTCGGCGAGGCGGGGCTGGTTGTGGTGGGGAGGCGGGGGGGGGCTCCCCCATGCTCTTCTTCCTCCCCACCGGCGTCCCCGGCTCCGCCTCTGGTCGCGCCGACAAGCGGGCGGTCCTGCCAGGGGGCGGGGAGCGCGTCGTCCTCGGAGGACCCTCCCGGGGGCGGGTCAGGCGGGCAGTCTCTCCCATCGGAGCCGCCGGGAGAGGCGTGAAGCGAGGAAGGATGCTGCCCGCGGCGGCGGCGGCGGCTGGTGGAGGACGAGGAAGCGCCGTGGCCGGGCTCACCCGCCAGCTCTCGACGGGGCGGACGGACGCCGCTGCTCCTGCCGCTGCTCCTGCCGCTGCGCTGACCCGGCGCATCCCGGCCGCCGTCTAGGGCGGGCCGGGGCCGGGGCCCGCGAAGCGTCTGCCGGAGCGGTGGCCGTGGCCGGAGGGCGCCCGGACGAGGTGGAGGAGGGCGATGCGGCCACGGCGGCGACGGCGGGGCAGGCGGGCAGGATGGAGCGCCTGGCGGCGGCGCTGGCTCACCTGGCGTGGAGCTCCGGGCCGCCGCTGCCGCTGGACCTCCTCGTGGCCAAGTGCCGGCTGCCCGCCCTCGTGCGCCCCGGTCCCGGTGCGTGACTCGCTCGCTGGCTCGCCGACGCGGGGTCTGTCCCGGCGGGTGGGGGTGGGGGGGCAGGAAGGAGGAAGCGGGGCGCCCAGTGGGGGGGCGGGAACGGAGGGCTGCGTCTCCTCGGGGGCTCCGGTGCCGCGCGCCTTTCTAGACCGGCCGGGCCGGGTGAGGCCGCGCACCTGCTTCCCAACGCTGAGTCCCGGGAGCCATCCGGGGCTAGGGAGCGCCCCTCGCCCTTCGGCCCGCATCCAGGCCCCGGTGGGACTTTCTCCGGCGTCCGCCCCACTGCCTCCCTTCCCCCGTCGGGCGAGGGCTTCCCAGAGCTGGGCGACCAGGGGGCGCCTCCTGGGGTGGGGGCTGCCTCGATCCCCCGGGCCAGGTGGATGCTCGGAGCCTTGCGCCCGCCGGGCCGGGGGCAGAGGGGGATTCTGGGCGGGGGGGGATGGAGCCGTGGCGCTGGCGAAGGGGCGCCCGGAGCCGGACTGGCCCCCTTTATCTCCGGGCTCCCTCTGTCCTCCAGGGCAGATGTCCCTTCATGGCCCGAGGAGGACAGGGGACCGAGGGGGTGGGGTGGGGTGGGAATCCCGGTCGGGACGGGGTCTCTCTTCCCCCTCCCGCCGCCCCATTTTCTGCCCCTCTGCTGGCCGGGCACAGCTGGGATGCGCGCGGCCCAGGAGGGGGGGGGGAGGATGGAGACCGCGATGGGCTGCGTGTGAGTGCGCCGGTGGCAGCCTGCCCGGCCTGGGGCTTTTGTGCCCCGCGAGAAGAATGGGTAGCTCCGCCGGCTCGGTGATGAGGCTTTGCATACTAATAGGCAAGGGAACCGGCCCGGCGCTTCGCTCCCTCCTCCTGGCCTCCCCACCCCCCCCAACCCCTCTCCTACCACGCTTGCTTGGCTTGGGAACGAGTTTGGGCGGGAGGTGGGGGGGCAGCGGAAGGCGAACCCCCTCCACCTCCCCCCATTCGCACAGAAGTATGGCGGGGGGAGGGAGCCTCTGAAGAGAGAATGTGGCTCCCCCCCCCCAATTTCCACGGATGCCTGCTGCAGCACTGCCTCTTGCGTGCAAACGGTGTGGCCCGGAGGAGAGCCCTGCGTGTGTTGGCACCGGGAGCCAAAGCCCTCCGCACTAACACCTGCCCTCGCTCGTTGCAGCTCTGATGGGGCCCTGAGGCGGAACAGTCCCCCCCCACACACACACACCACTTTTCTGGGGCAGGTCCACCAGCACAGCCTATGGGCCTAGGTGTGCAAGACACAGACTACACCTGGTGGGTTCTCGACCACTGGAACCACTCCTGGCAACTGGGAGGGCTGCTTCCTGGGCCTCTTCCAAGTCTCCACTGAATGTCTCTCTCTCTCCCCCCCCCCAATCTCTCCCACAGCTCTTGAACTGCCTGCCTGCCTGGCTGGCTGGCTGGCTGGCTGGCTGTCTTTATGATGGGGGTGGACTTCTAAGCCCAGATTAAAAGGAAGATCTGGTCCTTCAGGTAGCTGCCTTTCTCAAGAGGGGAAAGGTGGGAGCCCTCCGAGTAAGAAGGGTGTGTGTGGTGTGCAAAGCCAGAAGGGTTACTTGCAAGTCTCTGCCCCATGCAAGGCATGCAAAATGCGTTCCCCTCCAAAGATGGATCTGCTGAAACAGGCAGCAGCTCCTGGAAGCTTACTGTGCCTGAGTGCTCACAGGGGTCACCGGCCAGGATGCCGTCCTGCATGTGAGGCAGATCCGCTCCAACTTGGGTTTTCCCTGCCTGCCTGCCTGCCCACCTGTGAAAGGGCTGCGGAGGGCACCCCCTTTCTCTTCCATGATGTTGGGGGTTAGGGAATGGATGGGCAACATGACCCCCCACCTCCCAAGGCTCCTTAGAGGCCAGAAGGGCAGGTGGAGGAGGCAAAGGTGGTGCTACACTGGGCTGCCCACAGGAAAGCACCAGGACTGAACACATGAGAGTGCAATTCTTGTGCCACACATCAGCCCACATCCACACCTGGGGCCACATCTGAGGCAGGTCTTGTTTTGTGCGGGGATTAGAGCTCTCCCAGGACAACCCCTTTGTGTGTGGGGGGAAACTGGCAGGATGCGAGTCGAGCTGTTTCCTAGGTCTTCTGCTGGGGGTTGTGGAAAGTGCAGCTTCTTTGTGATGTGCAAGGGTCTGCCTCTGCCTAGTCGCTGAGCCTATGGTGGGGCTATAAAGCAGGGCAATTTCCATGGCTGAACGTGGTTCCCCTGTATACCCGAGGCAGGTTTTGCCAGATTGTGGGTGGTGTTGGGTGGCTGTTGTCATCCAGAGCTGCCCAGTCCCTCAGGGAGGGAAGTGGGGAGGTTGGAGGGTGCTGCCATGGAGGGTGGTGGAGTCTCCTTCCTTGGAGGTTTTTAAACAGAGGCTGGATGGCCATCTGTCGGAAATACTGTGATGAGGATTCCTGCATGGCAGGGGGCTGGACTGGATGTCCTTTGAGGTCTCTTCCAATTCTATGATTCTATGGTTTCTCCATCTACAAGATGTTCCCATGTATAAGACACCCCCCTTCGCTCACCTGAAATTAGTTTTGCAACTGAGTGGTTCCCTCCTTGGCTTACTTCTGTGTCTAAGACAACCCAGGGCATGGCAGGGGGTTGGACCGGATGGCCCTCAAGGTCTCTTCCAACTCTATGATTCTACGCATGCCAGGGGTCTGTGTGTGACTCCTGCTATGACTTTTACAAAGTCCCTGGTGAACGTGTGAACCTTCTTTCCTGGGCTGAACCGTCTTCCTCAGAGGGTAGCTCACTCTGCATGCATGCACACGCCCTCTGCTCAGGCTGGAGCTCAGGAGGCATTTTCAGTGGGTAGGGAATGTCAGACTTTTTAGGGGGTGGTCTCTAGTGAAGGCTCTTCCAGCTGGGCAAATGGGCTCTCCAAGGGGTAAGAAGAGCACTCAACCCATAAAAATAGCAATATTTCGCACTAGGACAAGCACTTAAAGAAGAGCTTCTGACTCTCCTGCTCCTTGTGAGAGCAGGAGGAACGTGATATAGCTCTTCCACAGGTCACTTGGATCTGCCTAGATGCCCTAAGCACATCCGATCTCGCCCGATTTTGGAAGCTAAGCAGGGTCAGCCATGGTTAGTACTTGGATGGGAGACCACCAGGGAATACCAAGTGCTGTAGGTGCCTGGAGTAGGAACTGGCAAACCACTCCAGTCTTCCTGCCAAGAAAACTCCATGGACATGGGGTCACGAAGGGTCGGTCACGACTGTAATGACACAACACACACACACACACAGGTCACTTGGACCCACCTGGGCCTCTGACGTGCTTTCGTGACCCTGTTCAAAGGAGAGATCAGAGAGGTTCTTTCTGCATGCATCACCTTGCTTCTTACTTGCAGGAACTCTCTGCCCCAAGAGGGGCTGGTGGGCACGGAGCTTGGTGGTGTTAAAGGGGAGATTGAATGCATGCAGGGCAGGGGAAGAGGAGGAAGAGGAGGAAGAGTCTGTGTGCAAGTCAAGGAGGTGGCGGCATGGAACTGGCTTGTAATGTGGACAGCCACATGGCTCCAAAGGCTGACTACAAAGAGGTAACAGGTTCCTGGACCAGTGGGGATGCTTTTTAGATGAAAGGAGTCTTCTTGGACTCCTGTAGGGGTTGTGCCCTGTCCTTGGCCAACTCCAGCTGGGAAAGGAGCTGTCCATTCTGGGATGCATCCTTGGGGGGGGGTGGCTCTGGAGCTCTGTGGGGGCTTCCTCTGGCCTGCTTTGAGCCTCCTGTGGCCTCGGGCACTCGAGCCTGGAAAGCAGGTGGGTCAAGGCTGCTGCCTCTTTCCTCTCCTCCAAAGCCTCTTCCCAGCCAAGGCTTGGGTCTGATGCAGGAGCCTCCAGGGCAGGACTGCAGAATGCCTGGGGCCCCTTGGAAGGAGGCAGGGTGCTCAGGACCGCCCCTCTGGGACCTAAGGAGAAGGTGTGCCAGGGCAAAGAGGGTGTGTACGCGCGCGGCGGCAGGTGAATGGTCCAGGAAAGCCCTTCCTACCATTACACCTCTTGTGGTGGACGGGTGGGTGGGTGGGCTTCAGCCAGCCTCCCCCTCTCAGCCTCAGAATCCTCCTCCCCAGTGGGATGATCTGATTGGCCTACCTGGCAGTGTCGTTGTCATGTTCCCTGCTGGAATTCTCTTTCCACCCCCCAGCCCCAGCATGGTAGCTGCCCTGAAGTCTTCAGGCTACAGGTTCTTGGCCCAAGCACCAGGTGTATGGTCTCTGTTTCCCATTCGCTCCTCCTCTGCTGGCTGGGGATGATAGTGTTTGCAGTCTGATATATCTGGGTGGCATTGGGGTGGGGGACAAGTTCTAAGTCAGGCCACCCACTATAACGAGCAACCAGATCTTCTCAGAGCCTTAAACGTGGCTCTGGGGGATGGAAGGGGCTTGCAGAGAGGGGTCTGTGCAAGTGTGTGTGTGTGTTTTCTGCTGGCCCCACTCGGCCTCTGCTTGTCCATTGCAGTGGGCCCTGGAGAGAGAGAGAGAGAGAGAGAGAGAGACTCGTTCTCCTTCAGGACCAGGTTCTGTGTCAACACACCACATGGGCTGCTCCAGGCTGGCCAAGCTGGTGGGGTGGGCCCGCAGCAGCTCTAGCCATTGAGCACGAACAAAGGGCCGTTTCCACGGTAACCTGCCTCTCTTGGCAGCAGAAGGCCTGGTGTTGCTCCTCTGTCCTTTGGCTTGTGTGTGTGTGTGTGTGATGGAGGACAAGTCCCCCTCTTTGCAGAGGCTTCTGGGGGGAACTTGGGGCTTGACTGGGGCAGGGGGGGGTCGTCACATTGCAAAAGGCTCGGCTTCCCATTGCATTGCCCACCCCACCCCCTGTGATCTCCCTGTCCTTCACCCACAGGGCTGCCAAGCTAGCATTTAATACCCGGGTGCATATGGGGAGTGGGGGGGGGTGAGGGGGGGGGGGGGAAGAGGAGGAGGAATGTGCTGCTGTGTTGTTTGGGCAACCGTTTTGGGTCCACCCAGGCAGCTGTAGTGTGTTTGGCCCCCCTGTCTGCTTATGGTTACTTGAAAGATTCTCCTGTGGGGAAAAGTTAGTACCTCTGGGGCTGCTGGCCTCCACCAGTGGAGCTGAGGGAGGTGTTTTTTGGGGGGTGGAGGTATAAGATGAAGCGTGGGGTGGCTCAGATAGCTGGGAAGGGGTAATTTATCCTTCTCCCCCATTAGACCCCTGTGGGCTCATTCATAGATGCCAGACTGTGAAAGATTCGGGGAATGTACAATAAAAGACATATCCCGCACAGAGTCTGCTACACGGCAGAACTCATTGCCACGAGGTGTCACGAGGGCCACCAGTTAGGACCGCTTGAATGGTGGGTGGGATAAACTTCTCAGGATTAGGGCCACCAGTGGGTCTTTGCCTGGGGTGGGGTGGGGGTGGGGGTGGGGGTTTGCTACGCATCCCCAGAGGGACGGTGCCAGCCCTGAGGCCTTGGCTTCATCGAGACTTTCCCTCAGGCCATCGGCCTGGCTGCTGGGGCTAAGAAAGGAAGCGGACCAGAGGGAGGCCTTGGGTTGGAGATCCAGATTTGGGCATCCTTAGTTTGGCTTCCAGCAAGCCAGGCATGGATCCTGGCAAGGGTGCCCCTTGTGCCTGTTGCTCCTTGCGGGCTGGATCTCTTTGGATCAGGCATTGGCTGGCATGGGTCCTTTAGGGAGGCAGGCTGACCTGTCTCGGTTAGGGCAGGAGGGGTTGGGGGGTGCTGGTGGGGCACTGCCTGCCCCCTGGGTAGTGCCAGCAGGCCTCTTTGCACGGTGAGCAGGGAAAGAGAGAGAGAGAGAGAGAGAGAGAGAGAGAGAGAGAGAAAGTGGGTTGAGCCGCGTGATCAGAAAAACAAATTCAAAAGTAGGCTAGATGATACCTTTATTGGTCACTGCTAAAACAAAAAATGTAAGCTAAGCTAAGCTTTCGATAGCAATTTGCTGTCTTTTATCAAAGCAGAGAGAGAGACAAAACACACTGTTGGGAAGGGTTTGGATTTGGACAAGATCATTTATTTGAAGCAAAATATTTATTTGTGTCAATGCCAACCCAGAAATTGTAGTGACCAGCCAACCCATCTCCATCTCCTACTCTTCTCCTCCCTAATACTTATTGTCCTCTTGCCCACTGAGTCTCTCTCGCCTCCCCCTGGGATGCCCTAAATTCCATCTTCATGGCTTCCTCGTTTCCATGGAGAAACCAGCTCTCCCTGGAAGAGAAGTTGGTGTGTTTTTGCAGGGAAGGAGGGGAGCCCAGCTAGAGGGCCAGAGGACTGGCTTAGGCGGTGGTGTAGATGCCAGTGGTCAGTGGGCCGCTCAAAGGTCTCCCTGGACTCCCGAGGCCCGGAGAGGCCTTCCAGAAGAGGACTGCCCGTCGTCACATAGGACACCTGGCCACCCTATGGAAGAACTGGGTGGATGCCCACTCTCTCTCTCTCTCTTAAGGCAGCTGCTGGTTTTGAGTGTTCCTGCGTGCTTGCGCATGAATGGGCAGTCCTAGCCCTCATCCGTATTTTTCCGAGAGCCCTGGCCCACTTCTAAGCCACCAAAAGCTCTGAGAATGGTTTCTGGCCTCCCTGTTTTGCAAGATAAAACAGCCACTTTCTCCTTCTGTTTCCTGTGGGGTAAAAGGTTTGGGGGAAATAACAGGAGGGGGTCTCTCTCTCTCTCTCTCTCTCTCTCTGTGTGTGTGTGTGTGTGTGTGTGAATTTCTTCTCATGCCCTTCTCTCCCTTCGGCCACAGGGGAATACGTGGAAGGGGTCAGCGAGCAGGATGTGCTGCTCCTCCACTCTTGCCGCCAGTGGACGACTGTCACGGCCCACAGCCTGGAAGAGGGACACTACGTCATCGGGCCGAAGATTGACATCCCCCTCCAGTACCCAGGTACCAAGGGCTGGGAGACGGCCAGGGCTGGGGAGGGAGAGGGGTGGTTCTGCGTGTGAAAGAGAGTCTCGTGGCACAGCAGTTAGACTGCAGCACCTCAGCCAAGACTCTGCTCACTGCCCTGGGTTCAATCCCTGGTAGCCAGCTCAAGGTTCTCTCAACCTTCCATCCTTCCAAGGTGGGTAAAATGGGTACTCAGCTCCTTGGGGGGGCGCAATGTGTAGCCTGCATAATTTGAATTGTAAACCTCTGAGAGTGTGTTTTCAGCCCGGTGGGGTTTTGCTTTTGGATTTTCCTTTGTGTGTATGCGTGTGCGTGTGCAGCTGTGGTGGCATTCCGTGCTGGACCTGGCTAGGTTCACAGTTTTGGATCCTGGACTTGTACAATATTCTGTGGCTTCTCTGGTCATGGTTTCTTGCTTGCACCGACATGGTTTTAATACATTTATTGTCTGGACTTCACTTTAGTCAACATATACATCCTCCTCAGTGTTCAGAATGAAGGTGGGGGGGGGGACCCGGGTCCCTGCCTTGTCGAGAGGTGACAGGAGAAGGCCAGGGCGTAGGAAGGTGGATGATGGATCTGGGCCACCAGAGTTGAAGCGGTGTGGAGCAGAAGCCTGACGGGCACCAGGCTGGCAGGCGCCAGTTCTGCTCTGGGGGAGGAGGCGGGTGCCTGGGATTGTGGCACCGGCCCTGGCCATCGCGGGAGCTCTGTAGGTCCTGTCCGCTGGAGAGACTGGTGACCGCTTTCCCTTCCACTGCAAAATGGCAGAAGGTGGGGAGCTGTGTGTGGTCTTAATCCTGCCGCATTTATAGCATTGTATGAATTAAGGCAGGCCTGCCCAAAGTCCGGCCCGGGGGGCGGGCAAATCCGGCCCTTCAGGCCATTCTGAGTGGCCCGCGGATGGCTGCCTGCCCCTCCCTCCCCCTTCTTTACCCACACATTCCCCTGCGGTGGGTGGCCATGGCTCCCTGTGCTTCCTTTGGTCCCCACCTTCCTTCCTTCCTCCCTCCCTTGATCCCCACCTTCCTCCCTCCCTCCCTTGGTTCCCGCCTTCCTTCTGGCGGGTGGGGTTGCAAGGGGTCAGTGGGTGGGGCTTATGGGTCAGTGGGTGGGGTTTGCAGTGGGGTGGCAGGGTCGGGGAGCAACTGGCCCCTGACACATTCTCAGACACCAAATCTGGCCCTCCTTACAAAAAGTTTGGGCACCCCTGGATTAAGGGGATGTGGACCAAGCGTTATGCTAAAGTTGCAGCCAGCCTAATAAGGAGAGTTTGGGATGCATTTTGGGATGCATTTGCAAATGGACCTCAGCTGGAGACGGGTGCCTTCTGCCTGGACCAATCCTTCTCTTTCCTTTGGCCTCAGGTGAGGCTGAGCCCCCTGGGGTTTGGGGTGTGTCTGTTCTACCTGTGAGACAGAAGGAAGAGGCAGGCGGCCCCTCCTTCCTTGCACCCCTCAGGGCTTCCCTCCAAGAGTGGGAACAGATCCCAGCAGCTGTAACTGTGCTGGCTGGGGGATGCTGGGTGTTGCCGTCCGAAGGAGCCACTTCTCCCAAGCAGTGCTTCAGAAGAAGGGTGCTGCTCCCCACCCCATCAAGGTGCCCTGGATAGGGCTGTCTTGCACCACTGTTGCCCGTTTGCCACGAAGGGGAGTGATGCTCAGGGGACCTGAGGCATATGGTGGACTTTCGGGGGGGGTTCAACCTCCTTCCTGCCTGCCTCCCTCCCTCCCTCCCATCCTCTCAGCTTGAGGGGGGGGGTTCATGCTGCTCTGTGAAATGTATGCTAGGCACCCAGGGAGCCATGTGGCCTCAGAGCTGGGGTGGCCTTTTCCAGCGCAGGTGGCGGTCCTTCCTTCCTTTCTGGCCTGCCTTTATTCTTCGCATCCCTGTGAGCCACAAGGGCCACTGTGGGGTGTTCCACAGAAAGGCTGGGGCTCCCCGTGGGGCTGTCCATGGGCCGCCTCCACTTCCTTCAGCCCTTTTGCGAGGCCTGACCATCGGAAGGCCGTTCGATCTTCCTACCTGCGTGCCCAGCTCTACCCATCTCCTGCTGCCCACTTTAACTCTCCGGACAGCCCCGCGAGGTAGACCCCCGGAGGGAGTATAAGACTGGCCCGAGGGCCACCCAGGGAGTCCCGGGTACAGCCGGAGGGGGCAAGGGTCGAGGCTTTTGCTGCAACAGACCCCAAAACCCAGCCCCTCTTGGTGGTCCTGGGCAGGAGGCGGCCTGTTGTCTCCGTCTTCCCCTCAACCATGCCATGTCTCTCCAAACGGGAGCCTCTCCAGCAGAAGGTGGCCAGGACGATAAAAGGTCTGGAAACCACAACCAACAAGGAACTGGTTGTGAGAGATGCAGCGGGCAATGCCAGCCTCCTGCCTTGCAAGGTGGTGGTGAGGACCGGTGCCGGATAAGGGCCTACACAAGAACAAGAGGGGTGTGTGTGTGTGTGTGTGTGTGTGTGTGTGTGTGTGTGTGTGTGTG
>JAHTLZ010000074.1:4721143-4752159 GCA_023846285.1 Phrynocephalus versicolor | reverse complement strand
GCCGGGGGGGGGGGGGGTGTTTGCTGGACAGATGGTGCAGCAGGAGGAGGAGGAGGAAGAGGCCGGCCGGCCGGATGACCGAGGGAGTTGGGGCTGCTGCTGCTGCGCTGGGAATTTGCAGGGTGGTCTGAGATCATGCCTAGCCCTTAATGAGCCCACTAAGTGCTTCCCATCTTTGGTAACGATGTGCAAGAATGAATAAATAATGGGAGCTGGGCAGCTCATCGCTGCTCCCTGGGGAAAGGACGGGGGACAGGCAGAAGGGAAAGGAGTGTGTTAACCTGCCTCACCACCCCCCTGCACTTTGTAACAGTCACCGAAAGCAGATGGCAGGGAAAGTGTGTGTGTGGGGGGGGTCAGGCTTCGCCCCCCTACCCAGCTAGCGGCTGCTGTGGGCTGTGAAAGGCACGGGGCTGAGGGGGGGGGGGAGTGGCAGTTCTAAGGGCTGGTGGGTGATTTCCCAGCTTTGCAGGCGTTGACAGGCTGACCTTAGGAAGGTCTCCGGAAAGGAACTGCATCAGCCTGGGTGTTTTCCCTCGCTGCAGTCTCTTGCACTGTCTTGGCACCAATTGAGCTGGGACTGGCAGTCCTGCTTTCAGCAGTGAACATAAGAACATAACAACATAACGACAGCCTTGCTGGAAGAGGCCACAGCCCATCCAGTCCAGCGTTCTGTCTCACACGGTGGCTCACCCTTTGCTTCAGGGTACAGTATTCCCAAGCAGATTCCCCGCAAATGGCATGGAGATATATCCTGTCTCTCTCTCCAACCCGGAGGTTGTCCTTAGGCATCCATCATGGTAGCCACGGATATCCTTGTTCTCCAGGAACTTCTCCAACCCTTTCTTAAAGCTGTCAAGGCTGACAGCTGTCACCATGTCTTCTGGCAGGGAGTTCCACAGACCAGTGATCCTCTGGGTCAAAAAGGACTTTCTCTTATTTGTTTGAGATCTAGCACCCCAAAGTTTCATAGAGTGCCCCCTAGTTCTAGTGTTGTGCAATAGGGAAAACAGCTTTTCCTTATCTACTTTGTCCACATCGTGTATGATTTTATAAACTCCAATCAGGTCACCTCTTAGGTGCCGTCGTTCAAGAGTGAAGAAGCCCAGCCGTTGCAGCCTCAGATAGTAAGGAAGGTGTCCCAGTCTCCTTATCCTTCTGGTTGCCCTCCTCTGCTGATGCCTCCGATGCACTTAAGAGCTCCAATGGATCCTTGCCCCAACGGAGCAGGATACACAGTAGCCCTTCTCAGATCTCCCCTTCAACCTCACAACAACCTTGCAAGGTAGAAGAGGCAGAGGGGCCGTGAGGTTCCCCAGGGAAGGATTTGAACCACTGCCTTCCCAGTGGATGCCCAGTGCTATCTCCAGGGTGGGTGGAGGGGAAGGAAGACCGAGCCCCCAATCCCAGTCTGGCCCTCTGCCTTTGGGGTCCTCTCATCACATGAGTCAACAGTGGGAACAGCACTAGGTTCCACCAACAGAGCAGGTCAAGGGAAACCATCATCCTGCCCTTGGCTCTGCTTGGTCCAGACCTCCTGCTGGAGTCCAGCATCCAGTTCTGGGCACTGTAGTTGAACAAGGAACTCTCCAAACGAAAGCCTGTCCAGCAGAGGTTGCCTGGACGAGAAATGGTCTGGAAACCATGACCAACAAGGAACTGGTTGTGAGAAGACCAGGAGGTGACATGACCGGCATCTCCCAATGCCACCTGAATGGTTTTGGTGTGGAAAAGGGTGCAGGATGTTGAATCAGGAACTGAACAGAGACTCCTGCCTCCGTTAGGAAGCACTTCCTGGCCAGAAGGGCTGCTCAGCAGGGGAGGGAGCGCCAGGCTGCCTTGCAAGGGGACAGAATCTGGTTTTGGACAGGTGTTTTTTGTTTTCTAAGAAGAAAAGACCGAAGGACCCCCAGGGTCAGGGCCACTTCAGCAATGGATTTCCGGTACCAGTGGAAAAGGTTATAGTAAAGGACCTTAGATCCCCTGCCAGCTCTGCTGCTCTAGTCACTCCCCAATGTTGGTCCACTAGGCTGTTCTCTTGCTTAAGGAAAGTGTGGCATCATCCTTCTCTTGATCATGGACCGGCCTCCATTGCAGGGGTGGTCAAAGGTGAGGCCCCAGCTCCCCTTAACATCAGGTGAACTGTCCACCTGCATGGAGAGAGTCCTGGTGGACAAACATCCAGACATTTTAAGCTGCCGTGGTCTATGGTCTGTGGCTCGTTTGCCCTTCAGCATCCTGATCGCCACGGGGTTAGCTCCTTATTCTCAGGAAGATTCTAGGCATGGCAGAAGAGGCATGGGAGACTCCCGTAGGAGAGGAATTGAGGTGCCCGGCCCAAGCACCCACCTGGCCTCCTCCCAATCCTTGAGTCAGGCCCTGACATCTCCCGGAGGTGGTTCCTGAAAGATGCACGCCTCCCGTGCCCGTTCCGGTGATGCCAGGAGCTGAGAGTGGCTGTGTGCCCTACGCAGAGAGAGAGGATCGCCAGGATGTATCTGGATCTCAAGGGATAAGGAACCTGAGCCGCGCCCATTCAGGATGAGTCCCTGGCAGTTCAATCTCCCGCTCTTGTCTGGGAAGGAGCAGGGGAGGCAGGGGTGCCATGACTGCAGATCCGGCACTCCCCCGCCCCCCCCACCAGCCCTTGTGCTTTTGTTCCTCCTCCCCAGCTGGTGCGCGGAGGTCACCCCACCTGGGCCACCGTCCAGTTGGCACCACCTGTTCCCACGGCACTTCTTTTCTCTGGGCAACAGCAAAGAAAGGTAACAGCTGCCTCCAGGATCACAGGCTGGGAGGCAGCTCCGGCCTCCTTTCCCCTCCCTCCTTCCCCCCTCCCCTCCCCTCATCATCATCATCATCATCATCATCATCATGGTCACAGCAGCTCCCTCGTTTGCATGTGCCCATCCCGCCCCTGCCTGGCCTCCTTGTTTGCTGGAGGTGAGGGTGTTGCTGAGCAGTGAATAGCAAGCCCCGTGCCTTGCCAGGCAGAGGCCTGGCTAGTGGTGGTGGTGGTGGTGGTGGTGGTGTGTGTGTGTGTGTGTGTGTGTGTGTAGGGGACCAGCGCTCTCTTTCTCTCTCTCTCTCACACACACACAGGGTTGGGGAGGGCTAGAAAGGGAGGAGGGAGACCATTCGGGGACCACAGATGCTGAGCTCCTGTCAAAGCAACCTGCTTGCCCTGGGATTTGAGCCAAGTCTGCCAGACGGCTCTGGCCCCTCAAAGCCGTGCTGTGCCCACGTGTGCTTGTGGGGGACCCGGTGTGAGAAATAATAAAGCCCGGCATAGAGAGCACTGCAGTAGTCCAGTCTCAGAATTAATCTCGAAAGATGAGCAGAAGACTTTGTGCCTGAGTTTCTAGCAGGCAGGCATCAGCTGGCCCTGAAATGCACCACGCTTTGCAAGGGACCGGAATCAGCTTGGTGGTCGGTCCCATATGGGAGGGGGTACACAGGGGGCATAAAGATGTTGGTTTTGCAAAATATCACAACGGTCTATAAGGCCAGTGCTTTCTTCTTTTGTTTCTAGTGTAACAAAGTTCTAAAACTTTGCTTTTTAAAACATTGACAGTGGAGTTGTTGGGGAGATTTTTTTTGCCTTTTTTTCTTTTTTAAAATAAATAAATAAACAAGAACACAGTAATTAGACAATGAAAAGCACTGCATTAGTGATCTGTGACTGTCAGCAATAACCAGAACAAATCAATCACCGACCTTCAGAGGTAAGACCCAAGTGGAACCACAGCCAACTTTCCAATCTGCTATTCCTTCATAATCTCTTTAACCAATTTATATGCTACTGTCCTTGTCTTAAAATTATGTCCCAAAGAGATGCCTGGGACTGTTCACTTGTTTATTAAAATATATACCTCCTGCCCTGTAGCTAGCGATCTGGAGGCCAGTAACGGAAACGGAAACAGCACGGAGTGCTTGTGTTCTGGAAGAGAGCTTTCCGTCGTGCGCATTACAGGGGTACCTTGTATAAAGGAATTAATTCGTTCCAAATGAAATTCTGTTAAGCAAATTTTCCTTTTGTACAAATTTCCCATAGGAATGCATTGAAAACAGAGTAATCCTTAATCACAACCATTTTTAGGTTGTACGGATTTGCCCCGTAGGCAATTCTGTTAAGCAAATTTCCCCTATCTCTGGAATTTTTTATATTGTACAGATTTTATGTTATGCAAACCGTTTGTTATATGAGGGTCCACTGTACTGGGAAGAATGAGCCAGGGGCATCTCAGTGTGTGTGCGCGCACAAACACACAAGTTCCAGGGGAGCTTCAGAGCAGCTGTTTGCTCTTGGCAATCCCTTTGAATACAACATGTTGCTGATTTCCGTAATACTGTACCACCCGTTAATAAAATGCTTCCACCACCACCACCACCACCACCACCACCACCACCACCCCCTGCCCCCGGGCAACATTGTAAGGTATTTACTGTCCCAATAAGCCCCCCTGACACACACACACACACAAGCCTTGGTCTTTATCTCTCATCCCAGTTCCCCTGGGCTAAACTCAAGCTGAGCCTTCCGGATGAATCAGGGCCGAGGCGCCTGCGTCCTGCTTGATGGGTCCTGGTGGGATTGCCGGCTGGGGGAACCTTTGCTCAAAGGCCCATTAAGGTTCGCCTCTCTGACCCTCCACCTCGCCCCGCCCTGCCCTCTTTCTCCTCCGGCAATCAATGCCGGGCTACTGAGAGGCTGCTTCCACCCGCATCATTGTCACCACACACGTTTCGTGGGAGTACTGGCTGCCCAAAGAGCTCGGACTGGGAGAGCAGGGAGGTGGGGTGGAAGTGGAGGGATCAAAGGCCCCCAGATGTGGCCTGCAGGAGTAGGGACAGATTTGGGGAAGTGTAGCCTGAGGTCCCTCCTGTCGGGGCTGCCAGGCCATCGGGCATCTGCTGTGTCCGTCCAATCATCCACTCAGTTGGTTCAGCTTCAGAGCTGTCTCCCATTGATTGGGAAGTGCTTGACCGGCGCCTCTGGCCTTCCCTCTCCCTTCCCGGAGGTCATGTGGGTCTTGGGAGGCAAGTGTGTGTGTGTGTGTGTGTGTGTGTGTGTCTATCTCTCCCTCTTCCTTTCTCAAAGGACCAGGTTTGGAATTAGAGGTGGGCGTGGGGGTGGGGGGTGGGAAGGATGCAACCAGGCGGCCTCCCCCTCTCAGGGTAATGGCTGTGGTCATCTCAGCAGGCCAGCAGCTGGGGGGGGTTTGGCAGTGGGAGCAGCGCAAGGGACCCCTGCAGAAGACAAGGGGAGGCCACCGGAGCTCCTTGCCTTCGCTCCCTTCCTGGTTTGGTGGAAAACGGAAGCCTCTTTCAGTGGGGTTTACCCCACAGCCTGCCTAAAACGCCAGGAGGGCCGCGGGGCATCTCTGCCCAGCCTGTCAATTTCTTTTCACCTGGCAGCCTTCTTGTTCTTGTATAGCAGGTCTGTCTAACTTTGAACAGGCTGAGGTCTACTTTTTCTGGCCCAAAGTACCTGAGGGCTACTACACTAATACCTCTACTTATGAATTTTATCTATTCCAAGCACATGCTTGTAAGTAAAAAAAAAAGTAAGTCGAGCAGCAGTTTCCCATAGGAATGCATTGAAATGTGAATGCATTCCTATGGGAAGGCTGACCATGCACCCACTTCGCTTGCATCCGCTCGATCATCTGGCCAGTGGGGGAAGCAGGGGATGCCATGGCCCTTGAACTGCCCCGCTCGGCTGAAACAGTGGGCTGGCAGACCCAGAACTTGGATGGGGCATTAGTGGTCCTTGGGATGGGGGAGGAAGGGGCGGAGAACTTATCCCATCACTTTTTTATTGGTGGCTGGCGGGCTACTTTTGAACCCTTCGTGGGCTCCCGGTAGCTCCCAGTCTACCTGTTGGGCAGGCCTGTTGTATAGGGTGCAAGCATCAAGTGTTCCTCTGAGGGCATGCAGAGTGCCTTGTGCCAGGTCTCCAGGCGAAGCTCAATCCACCTGTGGGTTGGGCTTTCCAAGGTGGTTTAAGCAGACATACGTTTTGGAGCTTTCCAGACTCAATATTGTTCCTCTCTCTGTCAGAGCACCTTCTGATGCCAACATCTGCCCAAGTCCCTTCTTTCAACCAGCCCTGGTGGCTGGGTAAGTTGGGGTTAAGGGAGAGGGCTCTGACCCAGAAGGAGGACGGGGCCTGCTCAGTGGCTGCCTCTTGGTGGTGGAACCCACTGGCCCGACACACATAAACACACACACACACCGGAGGCATTTGAACAAAGACTGGAGATTTGGTCCTTCTGGCAAGCTTTCCATGAGTCCGGATCACAACTCCAATGATGTATATTTTATCTTAAAATCAACACCGCCTTTGCTTCTTTTAACTCTCACGTGTTTGTTTTTGTTTTTCCTGGTTTATATTTGTTTATGATTCTTATTGTTTATTTGTATTTATTCTGTTGTTATGCTGTTTATACTGTGCAGCCTTATTTATTGCTTTTGTTGTATCTTTATTACTGTGAACTGCCGAGAGTAGCCTTGTAGCTAAATGGGTGGCGTAAAAATCCAATAAATAAATGAGTAAATACTCCCCACCTGCCCACCTGGCATATATGTCCCCCCCCCAAGTCTGTTGTCCATCCTGCTGCTGGCACAGTGGATGATTTCTTTTGTCTGGCTGGATGATTTTCTTCTCTCTAAACCTAACACTATAACTCTGTGTATTCTCAGATGCACTGGTGCCTTTTAGCCCAAGATTCTGGCAGGGGGAATGAGCCAGATTCAGCACATATGAGATGTGCTTCAGGGCCAAATCCTAGCTCAAGGGAATGGCCAAAGAGGAGAAAGGGGCCATGCTCCCCATACAGGCGGCAGCTGTCTTGAGTCGGGGCCTTGGAGCGCAGGAATAAGGCAGGGAAGGGAGGACATGGATGAGAGGAAGAGAAAAGGGTGACCGTCATTTTGGCAGGGAGGGTAATGTGTTCCACCTTCTCAGTATTAGTGGGGCCTGGTGGATGGCATTGGGGGAGGGTGTTGTAGATGATTTTGGACCTTCTTCATTGTGGGAAGTCTGAAGCCCCAAAAACGAGATTCAAGGCCACAGCTGACAGGGCAGTTCTGTTTGAGGTCCTTCTCAAACAGAATCGCCCCCCCCCCCCGCAAAAAAAAAGCCAATTTTGCAAGCACTGGCAGCAGCTCTTGCTGGGGACGGCTCTCCCTGTGGCTTATGAGCTGTGATTTTTTTGTTTTAAGCCTCCACATCCAGGGCAGAGCGCACAGCAGGGGAAGGTGCTGCAAACAGACCCTGCCGCCCACCCCTCCCCCCGCCACAGCTGCTCTAGGCATTTCCTTGCTGACCTCAGCCGGAGGCAGACACCTGGGGCGGCGTAGTCAGGCCCAGCCACAGAGCTGCTCATCCCTGCCTGTGGGGAAGGAGCAGAGTGTGTCAAAAGGATGGGGGGCTTTGGCATCATGTCAGGTTGGCCAGATCCTCCTGTAAAGGCTCTGTTTTGGGTCCCAATCCTGCAGGAAAGTTTAAGCTGCTGGACCAGGACAGAGACCTGAAGGAGCCCGTGCAGTATTTCAACAGTGTGGAGGAGGTGGCCAGCATCTTTCCGGACCGGGTCTTCGTCATGGAGGCCATCACCTTCAGTGTCAAGGTGAGGGGTGTTGCCGCAGGGGAAGCCGGCGAGCAAGGGGCAAGGAGAGACGTGTGTGTGTGTGTGTGTGTGTGTGTGCGCGTGCGCTTGCTTGCTTGGGAGCACCCTCTTCTCTCTCTTCGCCTGGGGAACGCTCTCTTGTCTCCCAGGCCTGAATGATGGCCATGAGGCAGTGTTCTTAACACAAGAACCTAAGAAGCGCCATGCTGGATCTATTCCAGCCCTGAAGTATTTAAAGAATTGGAGGCACCTGGTTTGGAATTTACAGAAGGATCCTCCTGCAACAGAATGGAAATACAACTTGTTTACTGTATCAGGAAAGCTTTGTTGGAATAAGAACTTCCTTCAAGGTCCTCCCTTTGAGCAAGAGGTCTCAGAATAGTAATCTAGAACATAACACATCTCTCAGAACATAAGAAGACCCATGCTGGATCAGGCCAAAGGTCCCTCTAGTCCAGCTTCCTGTACCTGAAGCGTGAAAGTTTATGAAAATGTGTGGAAAATCCCAGAGCAGCGGATGATGAAAAGTTTGATGAACTAAATCAAAAAGCATTGGCTACAATTATGCTAAGCTTGCAAGATTCCCAGTTGAACTATATTAGGGGCATAAGTTCTGCTAAGGACTGCTGGGAAGCACTGAGAAATGTGCATGTTCACATAACCCCACTTGGGCACTGATTCTTCTTCAAACATGGGGTGGACAGAATCATAGCATCCTAGAGTCGGAAGAGACCTCCAGGACCATCCAGTCCAACCCCCTGCCATGCAGGAACCCCCATCTCAGTATTTCCGACAGATGGCCATCCAGCCTCTGCTTAAAATCCTCCAAAGAAGGAGACTCCACCACCCTCCTTTGGGGCAGCAGATTCCACTGCCAGACAGCTCTAACCGTCAGGAAGTTCTTCCTAATGTTTAAATTGAATCTCTTTTCCTGTAGTTTAAAATCATTGCCCCAAGTTCTAGTCTCTGAAGCCATGGAAAACAAACCAGTCCCTTCTTCAGTGTGACATCCTTTCAAATATTTAAACATAGCTATCATATCCCCCCTCAGCCTTCTTTTTGAAAGGCTAAACATTCCTAGCTCCCTAAACCACTCCTCATAAGACATTTCTTCCAGACCTTCAGCCATACTGACCGCCCTCCTCTGTACCCACTCGAGGTTGTCAACATCCTTTTTAAAGTGAGGAGTGCAGAACTGGACACAGTCCTCCAAGTGGGGTCTGACTAGAGCAAAATAGAGTGGTACTATCACTTTCCTTGATCTAGACATGATGCTTCTGTTGATGCAACCAAGAATCGCATTGGCTTTCTTGGCTGCTGCATCACACTGTTGACTCATGTTCAATTTGTGGTCCACCAAGACTCCCAGATCCCTTTCACAGGTAATATTTTCCAGCCAGGTCTCTCCCGTCCTATATCTGTACAATTCATTCTTTTTATCTAGATGCACCACCCTACATTTCACTCTGTTGAACCCCATTCTGTTAGCTTTGGCCCAACATTCTGGATTTTCATCCTATCCTCTAGGGAATTAGCAATCCGACCCAATTTGGTATCATCTGCAAATTTGATCAGCCTACTCTCTATTCCTTCCTCCAAGTCATTAATAAAGATATTGAATAGCACTGGACCCAGAACAGAACCCTGGGGTACCCCAGTGGTCACGTCTTTCCAAGATGAAAATAAGCCATTAACAATCACTCTTTGTTTGTGATAAGTCAACCAATTACAAATTCATCTAACCGTGGCACTATCTATCCCACAATCTACTAACTTCTTTGCAAGTATACTATGGGGAACCTTATCGAAGGCCTTACTGTCATTGCTACAGAAGCAAACAAGTCAGCATTTTCGAGCAAAGTTTCCAAATCCAGCCCCTGGCGGTGGTTAAGGAAACTTCGCCGAAACTCCTGTTCGAGGGGCGTGGTCGGCCGGGACCAGAATTTACTTTTCTTTGCGGTGAGGATGCGATCTTTTACTCCGTAGTTAGCGGCTGGGAAACTACGGAGAAAACACTGGTATGACCACGGCCTTTCTGGCTTGTGGGGCTAAAAGGAGGCCACCAGCTGAAGAAGGAAACCCCACCATCCTCCTGTTCTTAGTGTCTCAGGCAGAACAGCACATGTGGCTGCAGCACTGCCCGACCTCTGACAGGGTGCTGAGAAAGTTCCCTGGAGCGTTACCAAGATAGCTGTGGCCAAACCCACCCTCTTCCCCAAAATGAGTCTGCCTGGTCTCAGGGCACCTGGAGTAACCTCTGATAAGACTTGGACTCCCTTGGTTCTCCCCAAAGGAGAACTCAGGGTGAGGCCAGTGGAGGCATCTGTGGGAGAGACGACTTCAATAACCATTGAGTAAAACCCCTGAATGCCTGTTTCCAAGCAGGCCTTGGGACTTCTTGGCTCACTGCAAGGTTGTGTGTCTCTGTGTGTGTTTTGCAGGGGTGCAGGGCCAGTGCCTGAGGAAGCCAAGATGTGGGGTGGGGAGAGAGTGACATGCCAGAATGGAGCTGGGGCTGCGGGGCTTCTTTGCAGAATAGGGAGTGGAGCACTGGCATCCCAACTCCCGAGATGTCTTGCTGCCCAGTTACTGGCCGCTGAGGCACAACGCTAGGGGGAAAGGCCCTAAAGGGTGGCCGGGAGCCTTCCACCAGCCCCAGGATTAGTACTGGGCCTGGAAACTATCCCCAGGTTCTCAGATGTGCTGTGGGTGAGGTCTCTTGCAAAGCAGGACCTACTGAGAGCAGCTGGTGGATCTGTGTGGTCAACAGAGAAGAGGATCATGCACAGTCATGGAGCAACAGCATTCAGCCTTTTGTAAGGCAACTAAAACAAATAGGAGTGCTCAGAACAAAAAAAAATCACTGTGAAACTAAACCTCAGATCAGGACCAAATCTGGAACAGACCTAACATAAAGTCTGTTCTTGGTCTGTGCAAAGTTTAGTCCAAATTTGAATTCAGGACTAAAAGACTTAAGTTAAGCATCATTGAAAAGGTTTGGTTGTTGTTGTTTAAAACCCAACAGTTGTTATCCCATTAATAAGACAAAATTTGCACATCTGGAAAGAAAATGCTTCCTGCTCCCCCCCCCCACACACAAACCCAACTTTAAGACTGCTGAGCAACCCTTTCAAAACAACTGTAGCCTGTGAGTTTCTGGAGTTTCCTCTGCCAACTTGCCCACCTTGCCTTTTTTTGGGGGGGGGGTTGACCCTGCAGGTAGAAGGCGGTGGGGTTGCACCCCCCTCTTTTTGGCGGGGGCAGGGCAAGGCGCTATTTGGCTAGCGGTGCTTTTTTTTAAAAAAAAAAATCCTCCCCCCCCCCCCCAGGTGGTGTCGGGCGAGTTCAGCGAGGACAGCGAGGTGTACAACTTCACGCTGCACGCGGGCGACGAGCTGACGCTGATGGGCCAGGCGGAGATCCTGTGCGCCAAAGCCGCCAAGGAGAAGTCGCGCTTCAACACGCTCCTGCGCAAGTTGGGCAAAGCGGGGCTGCCCGGCGGCGGGGGCAGCGGGGGCGGCGGCGAGGCGCCTCCGAAGGGGAAGATGCCCTGCCTGATCTGCATGAACCACCGGACCAACGAGAGCCTGAGCCTGCCTTTCCAGTGCAAGGGCCGCTTCAGCACCCGCTCGCCGCTGGAGCTGCAGCTGCAGGAGGGCGAGCACACGGTGCGCAGCATCATCGAGAAGGTGCGGCTGCCCGTCAACGTGGCCGTGCCCAGCCGCCCGCCGCGCAACCCCTACGACCGGCACGCCGTCCGCGAGGGCCACTGCTACAAGCTGCTCGGCATCGTCTCCAAGACGGTGGTGCTGGGCTGCGCGCTCCGCCGCGACGCGCCCGCCCCCTTCCACTGCCTCCTGCTGCCCGACCCGCCGCGCTTCCTGCTGCCCGGCGCCGGCGAGGCCCCCCAGGCCGCCCGGCTCCTCCGCGAGAGCGCCGCCCTCTGCCAGGCGCGCTTCGACGCCGACCAGTACTCGCGGGCCGTGCGAGAAGCCCAGCCGGACTGGGCGGCCGAGGAGGGAGCCGCCGGCAGCCCCCGCCGCCCCCAGCACCACCCCCACCAGCAACAGCAGCCGGACCGCCGCCTCGCCCGCTCCCTGCAGCGCCTCTCGCTCGGACGCCCCCTCGACGGCGCCGCCCCGGGACCGGGCATGGGCGGGCGTCGGCGGCTGGTGCTCCCCGCGCGCCACGACGGGCCCGCGCGGGAGGAGAGCAGCGCCGCCGCCGCCTGGGACGAGGCCGCCTGGCGCGCGCCCGAGCGGCCCTACGAGGAGTTGTGGACCGACCCGGCGACGGGCGCTGAGAACTACGCGGAGCCGCCGCCGGGACCGCCTCGGCCCTTGCCGGGGGACCCCCTCGCCTCGCCGCCCCCGCCGCCGCAGAGGGAGGAGCCGACGGGAGAGGCCCCGCCCCCGGTCCCCCCCAAATCCGAAGCGGTAAGCCGGCCCAGGCCCAGGACGCGAGCCGCGCTTCCTGGCAGAGCGCGCGGTGGGTCGAACGGGGGTGGGGGTGGGGAGCCAGGGAGGGGGCGACCCCACAGCCACACTTGCCCTTTGAGGTACAGCTCCCCTCCCCCGTCCTTGGAGACCCTAATCCGGTTGAACAAGCCTCCTGCCATCCTTGGGCACTTCGGGGGCACTTCGGCTGAGGTGCCAGCCAGGTGTCGCCTTCCAAAGCAAAAACGTCTCCGTTGCATTTGGAGCGTTCCGGGGTGGTTTGCAATTGAATTACGCAGGCTGCACGTTCCCTGTTGGCTTTTCCATCCCGACATGATCATCAGACCTGTGTGGTTGAGTGGACGGCCGCGCCTTTGGTCTCCAATGATGGATTCTGACAGCTTGCAGTGATCTTATTGGAAATTCTGGATTCTGGTCTCGTTCAATCCATTCATGCCAAGTATTAGTGTTTTAACATTCCATTCTTCATTTTACAGCTTTGAATTGACTTTGATTTGTGCTTTCACGCATTTCATATATCAGTTCTATGCATTGTGCAGCCTGTGACCTTTCTTTTTCTTTGTGTCCATTGGGAACTCGCAAGTCTTGCAAGGTATGCATTAATAATAAATTACATTGTAGGAATCAGGAGGCCAAAAAAACCAAGCACGGTGTGGGTCCTTCTTGTGGCCGGCTTTGATATTGCACCTCCCAATTCACAACCACACAAAGCCAGAGAAGATTCCTCTTATCACTTAGGACTGATAAGAGAATGGGGTAAAACTAGGAATTTTTTTGTCAAAAAGGCCCCTAAAGCCTTTCTATTTTTTTATTTTTAAAAATACAAACAAACAAACAGACAAACAATTTTGCACCCCCCCAACCCCCCTGGGACCATCCAGTTGTTCCTTTAGCTTCTTTTTCTTCATCATCTTCTCTTCTTCTAACTGCCTTCTTAGAGTCCTTTTCTCCAGAACTGTGTTGGATTATAAGTCGTTTTTTTCCCTTTCCCTTTTAATAATACATAGTCTATAAATTTTCCCCAAATATCATAAAAATATCCTTCTTCAATTCCCCTCGCAAGACTTTTAAACTGCAAGACAATTTATCATTTAAAGCTATGTCCCACACTTCATTATACCAGTCTTCCATCCTGAAATCTAGCTTCGATGTCCAGTTTTTTGCAATAATCAGTCTTGCTGCTGTCATGAGATTTGCAATTAATTCTTTTGTTTTTATATCATGTTCGTTAATAAGTGATAGTGATAACAATGCTATTTCCGGCTTACATTCGATATTGACTTGAAGTATTTCTTTTATTTCACTAAAAATCAGTTGCCAAAACTTTTGAACTATTTTACATTCCCACCAAAGATGAATATAGGTACCTATCTTTTTTCGCATTTCCAACAGATCTTAGAATATCTTGGATTTATTCTATTCAGTCTGACTGGTGTCATATACCATCTTAAAATTAATTTAAAATAATTTTCCTTTATTCTAACTGATAATGATCATAAGATCCTCGTCTTCCAAATTTTTTGCCATTTTTTTTTTATTTCTTTATCAAGATCTTGCTTCCCCACCTCTCTTATTGTTTCTTGTTCCCTTTCTTCTGAATCCTCAATTATTTTATATATTTTACCTACCGCTCCTTTCCCTGGATTTTCTTTCTCAGATTTGTATGTTAACAAACACTGTTCAAACTTTGTATATTCTCTAGGTTGTGTTTTTCTCCTAACCCAGTCTTTCATCCATCTTTTTAACTGAACATAAATTCATCCATGTTAGATTATGTTATATCCTTAGCTTGTAAAATGTTATATCCTTAGCTTGTAAAATGCGTTTAATTTCTTGCTTTGTTCTCATCTTGCAAATCCATTCTTTTTCATTAATTTAAATAATTCTCCATATTTCTTCATATTTGTAGGGAAATTCTCCTGATCTATCACTAAACTCAGAGGGGATCCTTCTGGTGATAATTTCCTCCCATACTTTATCCAAGTAGTTATTAAAGAACTCAAGAGGGGTTTTTTAATCTCATATCTTTTTTTAAGGAAACTAAACAAGTATTTATTTATATTTCCCTTTAGCTCTGCTGATTCAACTTCCCACCATATTATATTTTCTGGCTTATATAGTATTTCCCCCCAAAAACTAAGCTGATTAGCTATATAATAATTTCTAACGGAGTCCGTGGCCGCTTCTCCAGTAGTAAGTGAATATAGACAGGCCTATCCGGGCACAGCTGCTTGGGGGATTATGGGAGTTGGTAGCTCAAAAACAAGAGGCTAGCAGCGTTGTTGTTGTTGTTGGTTCCACACCTGGCCGGCTTCAGCTGACCTCCGAGGTGGCCCTGGGGAGTCCAGTGGGCTGCCCCAGCGGATGACGGACCTCCCTTCTGCCCTCTCTCACTCTCTCTCTTCCAGGTGAGGGAAGAGTGCCGCCTCCTGGTTGCCCCACCTGTGCCGCCCCGGGGGGGCTACACCTCCGCCTCCTCCAGCCCGCCGGTGCCGGTGCGCTTCCCCAGGCTCCAGGCCACCGCCTCCTCCCCCAGCTCCAGCCTCTCCTTCTACTCATCGGGACTCCATGACACGTGAGTGACCACCGGAGGGAGGGAGGGAAGGAAAGAAGGAAGGAGGGGCCCCCAAAGCCACAGGGCCATTCTGTAGGGCTCGGCCAGGACTGAGGGAGAGGGGCTGGTGCACATGTGGGGACACTAGGGGTTTCCTGCTAGGACTCTATGAGTCCCAAGATACTGTCCCACCTGAGGCCAGGTCCTGAACCGCAGGGGCCTCATGCAGCCGGAGACTCGGGGGCTTCATGCCAAGGGGCCACATAAGAGGAGACAATTGGTAGCAACGCAACCAAGATGCCACACTCCCTCTCTCGCACACCCATATATACACAAGCTTTTGACTGAGTATCCTCTTCATTAGGTGGAATGCACAATGGGAAAAGCAAAGCAAAGAGGAAGGGTTTTTTTTTGGGGGGGGGAGATTCTTAGATCCCCGTTTCATGCATGTGGTTGCAAGAGTTAATGCAGACCGAGAGGGGCCTCCTCAAGTGAAGAAACGCGGGTGAGAGATTCCCCCCCCCCAGGTTGCTCACATGCTTGCTCAGGGGAAAGGTAGAACCCCGAAATCTTTGGCCATCTGGGATCTTAAAGCAGCCTCACGGCACGGTAGCTATGCTGCCACACAGCAGCCACACCTCTGCTCGTGGCCCCTGAGTCTAGTCTAGTCCCAGCCCAGGCAGCCTTCCATCCTTCCGAGGCCGATAAAGGGACTGCCCAGCTTGTAGCACCCATGTAATCTTGTAACCCCTGCTGCCCCCCTCCCACTGTAGGAATGCTCTAGGTTTTAGGGGAGCACCCTTTGCTTTTTGCCTTGGCCAGTGGGAGGCAAGAGCGACCCCCCAGGAGGTCTTGGTCTTCTCTGTGATGGGGTGTTTTGAAAGAGGTGGAAGTCACTAGGTGGAAGTAACTCAGGCCTCCAACTTGGCCCCTGTGCAAGCCCCCTGACCCCCCTGGTCCCTCCTACCCAGCAGTGACTCCCCCCCCCTCCGGGGTGTCTCTCATCTGCTTCCCTGGCAGGTCCAAGCCCCGGAGTGGCAGCTGTTCCCCTTCGCCGGACTCCTCCTCCTCCTCCCTCTACTGCTACCCGTGCACCTGGGGCGACTGCAAAGCGGGGGAGGCTTCCAGCCGGCCGCTGGCCAGCCCCCAGGCCCAGCCGCATCCCCCGCCCCCACTGGCACCAGCACCTTCGTGGTCCGACCCGTGGGCGTACAGTGACCTGGGCTCCAGCGTGGCGACAGGAAGGTCCACTCCTCTGCTGGGGGCCAGCGAGGCCGCGGGCGTCAAGAGCTACCACAGCTGCCCCCGGCTAAAGCCCCCGCCGGCTCCGAAGCGCTTTGCCCCCTTTGGGGCACTGAACCCCTTCTCCGGCCCGGGCTGCTCCGAGTGGCTGGAGCCCCTGGAGTGGCAGAAGCTCTCGTCAGCTCCTTTCCCGGAGAGCACGGACCCCTTCGAGGGCGCTTCCTCCCCAGAGGGGGACCCCAGCTTCAGGCCTTCTCCTCCACCTCGTTCGGCGGCAGGGGCCTTCGAGCCAGGCGACAGCCTGGTGGTGCGGACCTCGGTGGGGCCCCTCTCCCCCACCCTCCTCCACGGCTCCGAAGGCGGCCTCGCCCGGCTCTACCTGGCGCAGGGGGTGATCGAGGTGCCCCCCGCCCGGCTCAACGGGGACGGCTCGCCCTGGCAGCCCCCCGGCGACCTGTCGGCCCTCTCACTGGAGGAGGTCTCCCGCTGCCTGCGCTTCATCGGCCTCTCGGAGGATGTGGTGAGCTTCTTTGCCCGCGAGCGCATCGACGGCAGCATCTTTGTCCAGCTGACGGACGAGATCCTCTCGGAGGACTTCCACCTCACCAAGCTCCAGGTGAAGAAGATCATGCAGTTCATCAAAGGATGGAGGCCCAAGATCTAAGCCGGGCCTGGGAGGAGGCCAGCGCGCAAGGCCACCCCATTGTTGGCCCAAGGGCAAGGCTGAGGGCCAAGGCCACCTGGAGGACTCCCGGGCCGAATAAAAAGGAGGGCGGTGTGGGCCTTAACCCATCACAAAGTGCGGGAGGAGGTCATGGTCCCTCCTCCGTTCCCTGGATTGGGCCAAGGGAGCCCCCTCCCCGGCTGTGTGTCAGTCACCCCTGGGCACGAGTGTGCATGCGTGTCTGTCACACTTGGTGTGTGGGGGGGCAGCTGTTTCTGTCCAAGGTCAGGCAGGGGTGGTGGGGCTCTTTCCCCCCCCCACAAGGCTTTGGGCTAACGGGGGGTCACGCTGGAGCTTTTGCCCTGGGATCAGTGTTTGGGGGTGGGCATGGGGCCTTCTTCTGACCCTGTTGCCCCCAACTCCCCCAGCGGTGTGGAATTGGGGGGGGGTGTCCCCATCTGTGCCCCAGCAAAGGTGAGGATGGTATGTTTGTCATGTGTGTGCTTGAGAGGCAGACCGTTGCCTTCCCTGCCCCCTTTCTGCTGGGACCCCCTTCCTTCTCCCCCTTTCCCACAGGGGCTGTGGGGGGGGTGCTGAAAGGAAGCCTCAGCAGCTGGGAGACTCCTGCCCATCATCCCCAGCGGCAGCCCCTCCCCCTTACTTCCCAGCTGCTCTTGAGGGTTGCAGGGGGCAGGTCAACTGGAGGGGAGGTGGGGGGGGCGTGAACCAGGAAGGCTGCTGGTGCTCATTTTTATGCTGGTTATAGAAGCCAGAATGGGACCCTGGAACCCGGTGGCAGAACCCCTGAGGGGGCTACCCTTTGCGTCAGCAGCAAGAGGGGCCCTGAATGAGCTGCTGGGACTCGAGAGGAAAGCGGGGCGTGTTCTTAGACATGCACCTGGGAAGCCGAGGTTCCTCGCCTGGAGCCAGAAAGGAGGGCCCTGCTGGCTGGGGGTGGATGGGGGCCACAGGGTGTCGGGCTTGTGCCATGTTTGGGAAGGCAATGTGCAGCACAAGACCCCTTTGCATCCCCCCCTCCACACCCTCCCAGGGCCCATAGAGAGATGGGGTGGACCTCGCTGCGCAACCCCTGCCCTTTGCTGCAGCCATGTGGAGCCAGAGGCCTTTGCGATGGCCTCCTCCAGGGCCACTGGAGCCCCCGAGGTAGGCTGCCGGTCAGTTGCTGTCCCATCCCCTCCAGTTCATCTCCAGGCACTGTGCTAACCTCCACTCTCTCTGGGCTGGGCTCTACCCCCACCCAACACCCCACCCCCCAGCTGCAGCACTTTCGGCTGCCGGGGGGGCCCCCCCCCCCCCCGTTCTTTTGCTCCGTAATATCTTGTGTAGCACAGGAGAAGGGCGTGTGTACGTGTGCATGTGTCCGGCTGAAGCCTAGAGAACAGTTAGCATTTGCTTCTTTCTCTAATCACTGCCTTAGACCAATAAACCAGCCTATTTTAAAAAAAAAATTAATGTGTGTAAAAGCTGGCAAGAGAGGGGGATGATTTGGGGAGGGCTGGGAAGAGGCGCCTGAAACTGGCTCAGCCCCCCTTCTCTCCCATTCTTCACTCCCATGGGGAACCCTGTGTGTGTGTGTGTGTGCGCGTGCGCACGCTCTACAAGCCCACTGGCTGGCCTTCACTCCCCTCTCAGAACCAGGATGGCCAGCTGAGCAGGGGCTCTTTCCTCCCACCCTCCCGGAACCTTCACCAGCATGCGCGTGCGCACACACACACAGGTCTTCCACCGAGCCAAGCATCCACGAATCGCCCAAGTCTTTCAGCAGATGCTGTTCCACTACAGGAAGCGCACGCGCAGCCCAAATCCACACGGTCTCCCCTTGACTTCTGCTTTGTGCAAGCTTTAGGCGACCACAACCTCCATCCCCACAGACGACAAGGTTCCACTTACAGAACCAGACTCTGGGCTTTATTGTCAGCCATTATCTTTGTACGATGACAAGGACAACGTAGTCTCGAGACCCAGAAGCAGCTGCTTTCCTGCCACTGGTGCCGCTGCCGGCAGCTCTGGAACTGTGGGTGTGTGCGTCTGTGGGCAGGGGAGGGCAGGCTTGGGCTGGGAGGCAGGAACCCCCCTCCCCCAGCTCCCCTTTCTCGATATGGGGAAGGCAACATTCAATCTGGCAAGGAGGAGGAGGAGGAGGACAGGGCCCAGGAGAGGTAGTGGCGGACTGGCTAAGGCACTTCAAGGGCCAAGACCCTCAGTTAGCCCTCGGGCCAGAGAATCACAGGCAAGGTTTTCCTCTTCCTCTCCATCTATGCACGGCGGAGATTGCAGTAAGTTCACTTGTGGAATTTCTTGCTGGAGTCTTTGGCATGGTCAAGCAGAAGCTGACACGGTGTGAACTGGCTGCCATAAACCGCCTCGTACTTCCTCATGCGGTCCACCAGCCGCTGGGCACCGAAGTAGTCTGCGTACCGGAAGGGGCCTGGCCGGGAGAGAAGGGCGCCGGAGGGGGTGGGGGGGAAAGAAACACAGCCATTGATCCACAGCTGAAAGGGACCAGCCCCGTGGAGCCTTGCAGAGACGACAACCCTGGACTTCCCGCACACCATAGGCCACGCCACCACTCTGCATGGATCTTCCTTGGCAGAGGCAGCTGAGTGCCAACAGGATCCAGGAGGATGCAAAGGACCAACCCCCGCCCCCTTCTCCAGGGTAACTCACAGTCTGCCTCTGCCAGTGCAAATCGTTTCCCAGAAGGTTCTGGGAATCTGCAGCTCCCCAAAGAGACACCCTTTTCCTCCCCTGAACAGGGCACACGCCCCCTCCCCACCCACCCACCCCATGTTCCTGGCATGACAGATGGAAGGGTGTCAGCATGCCTGGGCCTCAAGATGGCAGCTGGAGAGGGCAGCCTCACAGCTCATGCTATACCAGCCTACTGAGAAATGCCCCCCCCCCCGCCTTAAGCCCAGCCAATTCACGAGGAACGTGTGTGTGTGTGTGTGGCTTTTCCAAGCTGCTGTGCCAACCCTTGGTCTGCAATCACAGCTTATCTGGTTCTAGAGGGAGAGGCTGCATAACCAACCCCTCCAGCCCAAGAAATAACAAAAGCGAGGCACCCCGCTTACCGCCCAGGCACGGGGGGAAGCCCAGCCCAAACACAGCTCCGATGTCTCCTTCCACGGGGTTGCTGAGGATGCCCTCTTGCAGGGTCAGGACAGCCTCATTCACAAACCGGGACACCAGGCGCATCTGGATATCCTCATCTGAGGAGCTGGGGGGTTAAAAGAGAAAGCTGCTCAGCGGCTCATTGCAGGATGGAAGGAAAGGAAAGGAAGGAAAAGACAAAGAAAAAGGAATGAAAAGAGAAAAAGCGAAAGGAAGGAAGGAAAATAAAAAGGAGAAGAGAAGAAGGAAAAAGAAAAAGGAAGAAAAGGGATGAAAAGGGAAAAAAAAGAAAAGGGAGGGAGGGAGGGAGAGCCAATTCCCAGCAAAGGAGTCATCGTTTCTAAATTGCAGGGGATTCTGGGGACTGTAGTTCAAAAGGACCACAACGTCTTCTCCAGGCAACCTCCCCTCTTTGATAGAAGGCCCCACTGGTCAGGACTGGGCTGCTGGAGGCCTGCCTGCAGCTGCATCCCATACATACAGAGAAGGGGCAAGGCCAGCCTCCCGGGGCCTCCTCCCGGAGCTCCTGGTCTCGGTCCCCGGGAACCCCCCCCCCGCCCTGGGACTTACACCTCTGGCTTGGCCGCCAGTTTGAACTTCTTCAGGAGTTCGTCCATGCCGCTGTTGACGCTCCGGTTCTTCACCCCTTGCTGGTAGACGTAGAAGCCCTTCCCGGCTTTGCGGCCTGTCCAAGGAAGGGTAAAGGAAAGGCACCCCTCAGTGGACGAAGGGTGGGCGGGGAGGGAGGGGGAGGTGGGAGATGGGGGTCTTGGCAGCCCCACGGCATTTTGACTCTCGGAGAAGCCACAACGCAGGAGGAAGAGCAGCCCTGAGATGCTTAGAAAAGAGGGGCAATGGGGTGGCTGCCGGGGTGGGGGTGGGCACGGCAAAATGCAGCAAGCAAGGTATCTGCTGTAGATCTGCCCAGGGTGGGGAGCCAATGGGAAAATGCTTGGAGGGCTCAGAGGTCAAGGGCCAACCCCATCACGCCTGCTCCCATGGAGGCTCCCTGCTCCCCCCCCCAGCGCCCTGGCCCTTCTTTTGCTTGGAGGATCCCAAATGCCCGGGTTTCCAAGCGTCATCTTGGAAAAGGCCTGCCTGAGCACATCTTGCGCGTGTGTTCCTCCCCCAGAGCTTTCCCATTCGCCCTGTTGGCCAGGAGGGCGATTCAGCCACAAAAGGGGGGGGGGCAGCGCAGGCCTCCGGGCGGACAGGGGGGTGCTCCCTTTGTGGGGGCCCAGCTCCCGAAAAAGACGGGCAAGGCTTGGCCACACGCGCATGCCACCTTCCTTACCCAGAAACCCCTTGTTCACCATGGCCTTCAAGAGCTCCACGTCGCCGCCTTTGAACCGTTCTCCAAAGGCCTTCCCGAGATCCTCGGCTACGTGCGTGGCAACATCCACGCCCACTTCGTCAATGAGGGTGGTCGCCCCCACAGGGAAGCCAAAGGCCGTGGAGAGGGAGTCCACCTTCTTGGCATCGTTGCCTTCCTGGGAAGGAGAGAGTCAGGGAGGAGGTCGGGGGAGGAAGAGAGGGATGTTTCCAGAGCCCAGGCCAGCCACGGCCCTTCTTGGTATGCTGACACTCTTGCACAGGAGGAGCAACTGCACAGGAGCTCCAACTGCCTTTATATTCCCATCCAAGGGGACAGGGAGGCTGCCAAATCGGACTGGAAGCTGGAAGGGACCTTCTCTATCCTGGCAGCCGGACACTTTTGTTTCTCGTAGGCACTGGGGTTTTCCCCCACCCACCCACAGGAGCCAAAGTCTGGCCTCCAGGGAGATATTCCACCCTCTCTCCCTCCTAGCCTGAGGCCTTCCTGTCAGAGAGGGAGGCGGGAGGCAGGGGTGGCCCTAAGACGGTGGGATCCAGCCACGCAGTGGTAGCGGCCACTGCACTTCTGAGCTGAGCCCCGAGACGGGCAAATCTCAAAGGTTAGCAGGAGGGAGGGAGGGAGGGAGGGAGGACTCACCCGTAAAGCCCTCCCAGCCCCAACAGGCACAATTGCCAAAGGGTTGGAGGAGCCCTGGGCTGTGGGCCCACTGGGTACCCACCTGCATGATACGGAGGATTTCTGCCAGCATGGGGCCAAGGCACCGGGTGGTGTAGAAACCAGGACCATCCTGGTTAGAAGGAAACAAGAGCGTGGAGACAAGTGGGCATGGGTGGGTGGCATGGTCCCAAAGGGTCCTCCTCTAGTCCATCTAGCCCCCCAATCCCACCCCACCCCTGCCCTCCTCATTCATGCCATTCCCCCCCTGCTTTTCCCCCAGTTCAAGGATCCAAGGCAGTGGACAAAATGCTTAAAAGACAAATTTCAGAACAGTTTGAAACACAAGTCATAATATTAAAAATCAATTAAACTGACTCAGAAGTGAAACTATTGCCTATAAACAGTGTGAAACAACTAAAAGGCAGATGGGAAAAGACAAATAGCCCCACCCATCCCACTGGAACCTCCCCCCCTCCTTGCTGACAGCCACTGCCTTATTAAAAGCATGCTTGGGAAGAGGTCTTTTGTTTTGTTTTGTTTGCCTGCAGGTCTCCTGGGCCCAAGCTGTTGGCAGGTCTTAGCAGCAAAATCCCAACACTCTGAATTGTGCCCCGAAACAGATCAGGAGCCAGTGGGGCTGTTGCTGCAGAGAATGTTCAGCTCTTTTTAGCCAGTTCTGGGCAGCCACTTGGACGCAGGCAGCATCCTGAGTCCTTCCAGGTTTCTAAACACTTCCAAAAGGCAGCTCTCCCCTCACTCCGTGCCAAGAGGAGGCACTACAGCCATCTAATGGAGATGCCATGAAGGCTCAAGGCCACCATGGCTGGAACAGACTTCTCAGAGAAAAAGGTGCCGGAATAGGGATCCAGCCTGCAGTGGGGTGACCCTTCGCGTTGGGGGAAAAAAAATAGGTGCACAGTTTTAACAGTGCCCGCCTGTCCCTGGAAAAACACTGAGAACCAGCCCCAGGGCTGAATCTATGAGAACACCTAAGCTGTGCGCCTATTCTTTCAGTGGGGAGCGTCACCCCACTGCAGGCCGGATCCCTGTGGCCTGGTTGGCTTTTCAATGAATCCAGAGCCTCTCTGTCTGGTCTGCTGTGGAAGCAGGATCCACGGATGTATTTAGATGGAAAGGGTTGGGTGTCATCTATACCCACCAACCGCCAACGTTCTGGGCAGCTTCTACTGGTGTCTTCATGCCTATGATAAACTGCATGGCAGACAGAAAGAAACCCTCAGGGACCCCACAGGGCAAGGCACTGATGAGGAATGCCCCGGCGCCACCTTCCAGGTTTGCCCGCCCAGGGCGGACTGAAGCCAACACAAAACAGTGCCTCCAAGTCCCATCCTGAAGAGATGGGTCAGGAGGACGCCATGGTCAACGAAGGGCACAGATGGCCACCGAGGGGCAGGCAGCACCCACCAGGACACCTTTTCCTCCTGTCTATTTGCTTGGCAAGAAAAAGAAGGCTTGAAGCCAGCCTGAAAGGGCCATCTTCTACACCATCCCATCTCACCCCAAACCCTCAGAGCTGAGTGGCCAAGGCCTTGCCCAGGAATGAAGCACCACAGAGTGGCTGGCATGGAGGTTGGGGCCCCTCTTGAGTCCTGTGTGTGTCCAGTTCTGGACACTGCACTTCAAGAAGAAGGGTGCTGACAAATTGGAAGGAGGAAGAGGAGGGGGCTGGAAACCAAGCCCTAGAGCAGTGTTGGCGAACCTCTCGCACGGGTGCCAAAGTTGGCACTTGGAGCCCTTTCTGTGGGCACCCGACATCGCCCCCTTCACAGCCACCTGTATTCAGTTTGAATGGCTGAATTGACACTTTGCAAAAAAATTAGTGGGTTCTGAATTGCAGTTTGGGCACTCGGTCTCCAAAAGGTTCGCCATCCCTGCCATAGGAGGAAAGACTGAAGGGCCTGGGCCTGTTTAGCCTTGAGACTGCGGGGAGACAGTGAGAGCAGCTTTCCAAGACTTGAAAGGCTGCCCTGCAGAGGAAGGGTTAGGAACTGTTCTCAGTCCTTTCCAAGCGCAGGACACACCACAATGGGCTCAAGTTACAGGCAGCCAGATTTCGCTTGAATCTTAACTGTTAGAGCTGTACGGCTACGGAACCAATAACCCTTGGGGGAGACGGCATGTGCTCTGCCGCTGGAAGCCTTCAAGAGAGACGCAGCCGAGGACCTGGCAGATCTCCTTTGCTATGGGTTCCTGCCTGGAGCAGGGCCTTTAACCCCCTTCCAACCCCATGCTTTTAGGATACAATAGTTGGGGCCCCAAGGAGGGCACTTCCAGCCATGGCCTTACTATCGCCTCCTTGAGACAGGTGGGCGCCTTGCCCTGCTTCCTCTCTGCTGCTTCCCCATGGACCGAGTCTCCCTCCTCCTGCCTCCAACTCCGGATCCTTTTTATGAGCCAAGATGGGCAAGGGTCTAACATGGGCAGAGTGGCTGCTGTCCTGACCCTTTATCCTTGGACCCAGATAGTTCCACTGACGATGGGCTAATTCCGGCACTCCCCATAAACACTCTCTGATAGATAAGTGGTCAACCCTTCCAGCCGGGCTGAAGGTGGAGTGGGGAGGAGTGGAGGGGTGAAAGGCAAGTGAGTGCAGCAAGGCTGCCTTCCTCCTCCTCCTCCTGAGCTGCTGCTTCATGCAGAGCGGCAGTTCTGCCCCCAAGGCAGCCAGCCTCCAGGGCAGCTGGCCCGGGGCAAGTGACGGGGCAGAGGTGTCTCATGTCTTCCGTGGGGTGGGCGGTGGGGGATGCACAGCCCAGGAGCAGTCTTTCCTGGCCAGACTCTTGCAGAGAGCGGCTCCCCAGCCAAGGGGGGGGGGGAACCAGCCGGCCCTTACCTTCACCACAATGATGACCTTCCCCTGCTGGAGGCCGACCGCTACAGCTGCCGCTGCCGTGTCCTGGGAGGTTTTGTCGGTGGTGATGATCTCCAGAAGCTGCATCTTGTCCACGGGGGAGAAGTAATGCATCCCGATCACCTGGAGCACAAACGGGAGCAGCAAAGGGGGGACACAATTAGCCCCTCAGGTATGGGGAGGGGCAGGAGGAAGCATCCGTAGACCACCACCACCACCACCCTCTGCCCACCTGCAAAGAGAGGTGAGGGGTAGATGTGTGTGGCGAGGACCTTATCTGACCCACCTCAGCTCAGGCAGGCAGGCAGGACAGAGAGAGCCGTTTCAGTGGCTGCTTCCTGGGAGAGGAACCCTAACCCCTCCCCAAGTTACACGGAGATGTGCAAGGCTCTGCCACTCTGTGTCTGAAGAAGTGGGCATGTCCACAAAATGTTACATTAAAATATGAAAGTTAGTGTTTAAGGTGCCACATGCTTTGTGTCTTTTGTTTTGTTTTTCTTTGATTTTTGCCTGCAGTTTTGGAAAGGACTAACACGGCTATCCCCTCTGAAACTGTTAGTATGCAGTGGTTCCTCGACTTACGAATTTAATCCATTCTGAATGCATGCTCTTAAGTCAAACTACTCTTAAGTCGGGGTATCTATCTAAAATATTGAAAAAATAAGTTGAAAAATAAAAAATGGAAAAAAAAATATTTGCAAGTCGAGCAGACCATATCTAAAATTTGTAAGGCAGCAGTTAAAATGCCAACAGTTTTCCGCTCTTAAGTTGAGCTGCTCCTAAGTCAGGGTACCACTGTATATAATTCTGCAATGCAGTACGGCTATCAGCACCTGTTATGTGAAATGTAATCCTTCATTTCTACAGCAGATTTCAGTCTTTTTTATGACTAAAATATCTGTACGCTTCAAGCTGCTGGATGCCAACTCTGCACATTAACGGCTGTGTTGATTTTTATAGAGGCCAACAGCCAAACACAGCTGCCTGCTTTCTGGGAAGGCTCTTGGGAATGCCAGCCGCCTCCTCACCCCCTGCCCAAAAAGCCACACTGTGCCTCCCAACTGCAGCCCCTGGGGCTTCCCTTCACGCTCTCCCCAGGTCAGAAAGAGGGGAGGGGGGCTTCCTCCTGCAGCATGCCTTTTGCTGGAAGAGCCCAAAGGGAGGTCTGGGCTTCTCAAAGGAACTTGGGGATCCAAAGTTCTCAGCATGGTGTGATTCCAGGAGGAGGAGGGGGTGTGTGTTTGGGGGGGGGGCAGGGGCGCACGATCAGCAAGGGAATGAGAGCAGAGATAAAAGAAGCCCTCCCTCCCTCCCTCCCTCCCTCCCTCCCCTGGGTCCCAACTGCACGGTGCTTTCCAAGAGTCAAGGGCAGAGGACGACAATCTGCTGTTCTGAGAAAGCCAAGGGGCGCAAAGGCAAAGCAAAAAAGCAGAAAGTGTTCTGCTTATGCACCACCCCATAGCTCTTAAAGCACTCTCGGGGCGGTTCACAAGTTAATTATGCAGGCGGCACATTACACCTCCCCCGCCCCAAATCACTGGACCCACTTGGAAGGACGGAAAGCTGAGTGACTGACCCTTTTGCCGTCATCCACCTGGGACTGAACCCCAGCCCGTGAGCAGAGTTTTGACCGCTGCGCCACGAAGCAGAGAAACGCACCCCACCTCCCCCTGCACAGAATGGGGCACCCCCACGACTCACCTTCTCCGGCCTTTTGCTGACTGTGGCAATCTGGTGAATGGGGAGGGCAGAGGTGTTGCTGGCAAAGATGCAGTCAGGAGGAACCAGCTGGAGAGAGAAACCAGGAGCTCACTTGTTGGAACATGGAGGGAACAACGTTCACACTGCGTATCTAGACAGAGGCCAGGTGGGCAATTCAAGGCCCAGGTGGCAGCCACGGATTAGTGGAAGAAGACTTCAGGACGCAAGTCTGAGCGCCCTCCACCCTGGACACGAGACCGGGTGGCACAAGCCCTGTGTGAGGACTGGACCGAGTGTCAAGGGTGGCGGGGGTTTAAGCCACCCTGCGGCAGTCGCCATTTCTCTCCTTTCTCTTTCTCCTCGTGAATGCTAAGCCGTTACTAATGCTGTCGCCCACCAGGTATGTGCCTGTCCTGGAGGTTGCTCTGCTGCACAGGGTGTGACTAGGGATGGGCACGAAACAGAAAAATGTTTCGTTTCATGCTCACCCCTGTTTTGTTTGATTTCTTACAAAAGAATTTAAAGGAATTTCATAAGAAACGAAATAGCTCCACTGGGTCCTAGAGGCTAGAGGGACTGTGGGAGCCATTTTAAAAGGGCTCCTGCTGAGCTGTCATTGGCTGGACGACCCCTTTGAACCTGGTCCAGTTGGTACCATAGGGTCCCCCTGGTGCCAACTGGGCCTGGTTTAAAGGGCTCCAGCCATTGACAGCTCAGCAGGAGCCCAAAAATGATGGATTGAAATGGTTCGTTTCAATGGGAAAACAACCGTTTCATTTCATCTATAACGAAATGCTGCTTCCTCGTTTCGTTTCATTACCTAATGAAATGATGAAACAGAATTTCATTTTTCGTTTCCTGCCCATCTCTAGGTGTGATGGTGAGATACTGGCCAACTGTCTGTAAATAGCACCCACTGAGTGCAAGAGAAGCTATTTGGACACAGAGAGAAGTTTTCCAGATTTGCGGCTGAAGTGCTTATTATGGACTGAATATCCTGATGGAGATGTTGTACAAGAAAAGGAACCAAGTCTCTGTCAACAGAGAATCTTCACAGACATGTCTCAACATTTCTGCTTTGCTTAGGACTAGCACCACAAGCCCAGCATAAATCACTCTGCACCAACAGTTTATACCTTGGGGAAAGGGTGTGTGTAGGGGAGAGAATCACCACGCTAAGAGTGGGCTTGCATTGAGGCAGAGAGCACCAGCGTCCCCCGAAACAGGGGTGTGGCACACACTCTCACAATTACAATGGGGGGGGGGTAATGGTGGAAGACACACACAACCTTTATTGGGTCCCCAGTACTCACAGATGTGAGATCATAACATCTAACAACAAAACCTTGCTCTTTAGAAAGGAATCGGCCCTTCGGGGCTGGTTCAGCCTACAGGACCCACACAGACACAATCTCTGCCCTGGAGAGAGGAGACGAGAGACCTCCGAGGGAGCTATCAAGGCTCACATGCCCACAGCAGCCCTCGGGGGGGGGCAATCTCCCAGCTTTCTGTTGGGGCCTCTCTTCCCCAACACCTGCCACACTGTCTGGATGGAGAACTGCGCTCACCGTCTGGCTGCAGAAGTGATGGGCTGGGCCCAGGGGAAGGCAGGGACTGGAGTCGGCGTTCGCCTCCCTCTTCAGCCGCCAGGGAATTGGGTCGAGGGGTCCCTCCATCCGCCCCCACCCCACCCACCCCACCACCACCGGACTCACCGCCTCCACCTCCTTCAGCACTTTGTGTTTGATGCCGAGGTCTTCAAAGACGGCTTCGATCACCATGTCGGCCTTCTCGAAGCCCTTGTAATCCAGCTGCCCGGTCAGGTTGCTGAGCGTTGTGTCCCGCTCAAAGGACGTCATGCTCTTCTTTTTCACTTTGTCGTTCAAGCTGAGAGAAAGCAGACAGAGACGCAGGGTTGACATCTGCCCTGGGCCTCCCTCTGGGGAAGGGGGGCAGCCTTCAGGCCCTTCCTCCCAAGGAAGGCTACTGGCTCGGCCCTACAGCAGCTACAGACCCTTCCGCAGCCCCAAAGCATCTATGCTCCTGTCCCCATGCAACTTGGGATGGTTTTTGTCTGATGTTCAAATGCTTGTGAAGATTCTCAGTCATCCAGGTGAACTTATCTGGAAGTGGCGTCATGGCAATTGGACTTCTTTTCTTGAGCGACTGAACCTTTTTGCTGCTCATCCAAACAACTTGGTCAGTCTTAGGAAAGCTAGTTGCGAGTCCTCTGTTTTATCGTTCACCTTGATTTCACATCATTCTAGTCTGAATAGGCTCATAAGTTGGACACCGCCCTGGATAGGGTGGTTAGGTGGACAACGGAGACCTCGCCACCAACTTTCCTCAGACTGATGAAGCTGTTTGGATAAGCAGCAAAACGTTTCAGTCTCTCAAGAAAAGAAGTCCAGTTGCCGTGACTCAACTTCCAGACAGGAAGTTTAGAGGCCTAAACAGGACAAGCCCTGAGAAAAAAAAAAGGGAACCTTGCACACACTCAGCTCCACACTAGCATACCCTCTGCGCCCTGAAGAAGCAGCTGAAAAAGCGCTTTAGACCAGACAGCGTGGGCTCTGGTTTCAATGCCCACGAAATTCAAATCCCGCCTGCCGGAGGGCAGAGGAACCTACCCCTTGTAGACCTGCTGCTGTCCTCTGCTCAAGCCCTCCCGAGTTGTGTCCTTCAGGATGGTCTGGAGCCCCTTGTCCACGGAGACCTGGGCTATCCCAGCGCCCATCAGGCCCGCCCCAAGGATCGCCAGGTTCCTGTGCACAGACGAGAGGAGAAACGTGGGATGGGTCAGGGAGAAGGCACTCCACGGACACTGACACTTTCCCTTCCCCACAAAAGGAACCATTGCCCAGCGCCCACGGGGGCAGAAACTCCACTTGCCACCACGGCACTGGCAGACACCTGACCTCCATGGCCTCCATCCATGTGAATGGGCTTCAAAACCCCTTTTGCAGCAAAAGGCTATGGTAGCTCTTCCCGGCCTACAGCATCTCACCTCCTACCCATCACTCTCCCTAAGGACCTAAGTCCCAGGCTAAGGTGGGGGCGCAGGAGACACCCCTTTTCCCCCCTCCACAGAAGCTTATTTCTATTTCTGCAGGCATTTTGTTCTGTTTCTCAGCTCCATTATGTCGGTCAGCCAGAGAACAGCAAGCGTTCAAAAGAACACTGACTGAGCAGCTCCTACCATAGGAGAGTGGGTGGGCCAGGAAGAGAGAGGGCATCATGCTTGCATGAAGAGAGAGAGATGGCAGGAAGGGGGGTTTCCTCCATCCCCGTTCCATCCAATGCATCTATCACCTAAGCTGGGTACAATAAAACACTAGTAGCAAAGTTTTCCTTCCTTCCTTCCTTCCTTCCTTCCTCCCTCCCTCCCTCCCAATTTGTATACCACCTATTTGGCTAATAAGGCCAGATTTTCTACATGCATACAATGGTACCTCTACTTATGAGCAATTCGACTTAAGAGCGGAAAACTGTTGGCGTTTTAACTGCTGCCTTACAAATTTTAGATGCGGTCTGCTCTACTTACTTTTTTTTACTATGTTTATTTATTTATTTATTTATTTGTTGATCTTATATCCCGCCCATCTTCCCAGAGGGAACTCTGGGCAGCTAACAGCGATAAAACAAGTAAAACAGGAAATAAAACTCGGACAACAGAGGGCAAGATGGTGGCGAGCCCGAGCGATGGGAGGGAGGGGAAGGAAAAAAAATGCAAACTAGCAAAACTAACTAACAAGGTCACCAAAGGCCTCTCTGAAAAAGAGGGTCTTCAAGGCCTTCTTAAAGGCGGGCAGGGACTCCAGCAGGCGCAGCTCACTGGGGAGATGATTCCAGAGAGAGGGGCCCACCACAGAGAAGGCGCGGTCTCGCGTACGTGATTTCTGCGCCTCTCTGGGTGTGGCCACCCTCAGTGAGCGCGCCTGTGCCAATCTCGTGGGTCTGGACCCAGTTGCCCTTATTTATTTTTTTCAATTTTTTTTAGATACGGCTGCTCTACTTATGAAGTTGTTCGACTTATGAGCATGCATTCGGAACGGATTAAACTCGTAAGCAGAGGTACCACTGTATATGCAACTGGAGTGGAGAAGAAGGTTAAGGTGAGGGTTAGTCCGTTGAAGGTCGGGTGAGGATGAGAGCAGGGCCATGGCAGGTCCAAGCTCACCCAGTGCGTTGGTTGGCCCAAGGAGGATTTGAAACCGGCTCTCCCGGGTCTTAGCCCCAAATTCCAACCACCTCACCGCCCTGGCCCTCTGCCACTGTCTCCGTTCATGCTCTTGGAGACGTTACCTCTAGCAAAAAACACAGCCGTGAGGTGCCAGTCATGGGAACAACCCTGATGGAAAGAGCTCTGTGGCCTCGTCAGACGGGTGTCCCCTCAACAGACACGATCCCTTCCTTCCTCCAGCTGGGAAGCCTGGTTCCCCCCCCCTCTCTCTCCCTTCCTGCGCTCTCCCCCACTGAGAGTCAACCTGCCTCCATCCCTGAAAGGGCTGGAAGGCCAGGTGTCCAGCACCCACTGGCTCCTCCGTTCATCCAGCACCCTTCAAAAGCTGCCTGGATTTGGTGGCCGTCAAGTGAACAGCTGAATGAAGGCCATTCCACTGCTCGAGAGGGTTGTATATTCCTTTCTGACGGCAGTCGTCCGGGCTGCTTCCCCCTGGAAAGGGGTACCAAGGCCACAGGTGGAGCCGGGGGGGGGGGGGCGACTTACTTGACAGGCTGCTTCGGCTGGCCAAACTTGTTCTT
>JAHTLZ010000074.1:4676455-4721133 GCA_023846285.1 Phrynocephalus versicolor | reverse complement strand
TTTGCATTCACCTCTGAGCACAACAGCCGTGGATTGCATGGGCTAGCCAAGGCCCTCTGAAGGGCTCCTGGGCATTGAGGGTGGGGTGAGGGGAGGGGGAGGGGGAGGGATCAGGTGAGGCTAACCTAAGGGATCTATCAGCTGATCCACCAGGCCCATTCTTTTGGCTCGGTCGGCACGTATGTTCCTCCCCGTCAGCATCATGTCGAAGGCCGCCGGAATGCCCACCTACGAGGCAGAAAGGGAAGTCTCAGTGCCCCGCAGGGAGAACAGCCCCACCCCCACCCCCACCCTTGCCCCTGCTGCCCAAACCCTCCTGGGTCCACAGTCCCCACTCACCATCTTGGGCAGCCTCTGAGTGCCTCCTGCTCCTGGCAGCAGCCCCAGCAGGACCTCGGGGGTGCCCAGGACGGTCTTCTTGTCCTTGGTGGCTATTCTGTACTGGCAAGCAAGGGCAACCTGGAGGAAGTGGGTCCCCCCACCAAAAAAAAGGACCCTCAGCATCATTCGGAGACAGGACAGCTACGATAGAGCCCCCCCCCCCGTTTTCACTCGCCCCAGCCAGGGCGGCTACTGCCATGGACACCAAAGTCTGCCCAGAGCACCCGGGAGGGTCACCCTCTCTGCCTGCATCCTGCCAGGTCGATGTTCCTGCTTTCAGGCTGACGTGACCGAGGGCCCTTCTGCCCTCCCTTCTGGGGACTCTCCTCCACCATACCTCCAGCCCTCCTCCGAGGCAGGAGCCGCTGATGGCAGCCACTATGGGCTTGGGGGATTTTTCCAGGTTATCCATTGTCTTCTGCCCATCCCGAGAAAGCTGCGTGATTTCCTGGCTGGATTTGCAGGCCTCGATCATGCTACAAGGAGAAGGCAGACCCATTGGAGAGCTTGGAGCGAGCGCTGAATGGGGAGTGGGTGGGCAGACATGCCTCTTGTCTCCCCCCCCCCCCCGCATCAAAGCTCTATGGCAATGGAGAGGCCGTGGAAGTGGTCTTTGAAGAGACTCAGGGCTATTTAAAAACAGTAGATTCTACTGTCCTCCAGCCAAGGAGGTTTCCTGACAGAAGGGAGCCTTGTGACACAGGGGTTAAACTGCAGTCCTACAGAAGCCAAAACTCTGCTCAACACCTGGGGTTCAATCCCTGGAAGCCCTCTTAAGGTTCACTCAGCCTTCCATCCTTCTGAGGTTGGTAAATGGCACCCCCAGCTTGCTGGCTGGGTGGGTGGGAATGTGTACCCAGTGTAATTAATTTACAACTTAGACAGTGCTTTGAGCGCTGTGGGTCCGTCTATCAGCTGCACACTTTGCATTTTTAGCTTTGCTCCCCTTCAGCGCCACTTACTTGATGTCGGCCCCGGCAATGAAGCAGCCCGGCTTGGCAGAGATGAGGACGGCACTGCCGATGGCGTCGTTGGCCCAGATTTCGTTCATCACCTCCGTAAACTCCGTCTGCATGGGCTTGGAGAGGGTATTAACCTGGGGGTGAAGAAGCCAGCAGGTGGGCTGAAACCAAGCTCCACAGGAAGGAGCGCTCTGCAAAACCACCCGGCACCATCCCTAAATTGCCTTCGGGAGAGACAACGGTTTTGGAGAGCGGCCAAGTTTCAAAATGATAGGCAAACGTCCCAGAGCTTGCGGGGCTGCTCAGACTCCGCAAGCCCCACCTCCTGCCAGCAGTGTTGGCAGCCCCAGGAGAAGTGGCAGTGGATTTTTTACCCATTGGTGTGTGTGTGTGTGTGTGTGTGGTGATTTCTGTGCTGTACTACGAGGTGGGGTGCTTTATCCTGGCGGAGTGAAGGCTTTGCCCTTTGTCCATGGGATGTTTCTGTCTCTAGACTCTCAGGGCTCCGGTATTGAACCGGGCTGCCGCTTCCTGCCTTTGCATCACCAAGACTCTGCTTTCCAACACGGTTCTTTTGCCCGCTCTTCGGCTGCAGAACCTCCTGCCGGGCCCTTCCCTCCTAGGGCGCTGCACGGCTCCTCCACCCTATCTGCACTGGCTTAAGCCACTCAGGCCAACGGGAAACTTACCTTGGAATTTGGAGAGTTAAAACGCACAACGGCAACATCGCCTTTGATGTCATAGCTAACGTGTGTTCTAGCTGAGGAGGGAGAAAAAAGCCGGAGGAGCAGTGGTTAGTTTCCCCTGGCTCAGATCCTAACAGCCTTTAAGGCAGCAAGGGACAAAATGCCACCAGTGACCCACAGCTGCCCCCCACGCATTTTCCTGGACCCTCCAACCACTCCCCCACCCCCACACACACATTTTGCTCCCAAAGCCTGCTTGTGGCTTCCAGGTCATATGGGTGTGGGGGCAACTCTTTTATCTTTTAAGCACCTTCCATCACCTGTGGGTCTCCCATACACTGCCCCCAATTTTTATAGGGCTTTTTGTTCTGCAAGGGCCAATGCTCCAAAGAGTGCTTCTAAAGTGAGCCCATTTTACATAGCGCAAACACACATACAAAAATTGTAGTGAGCCGTATATATTTTGAAAAATAATAATTAAACAAATTAAACTGGCAAATTAGGCTACTTGGGCACTTCTCAAAAACTCCTCAAAGGGGCCCTTAAGCCCTGCTGAGGTTGCTCATCCCTGGGTCAGAGGAATCGTAGAAACTAGAGGAAGACTTCAACGGGATTCCACAGGAAGGTTAGGTTCTGCAATGCCCAAGCAAGGGGCAAAGCAAAACAAAGTGTTCTGCTTATATGCCACCCATACCACTTCAAGTAGTGTCTGGATGGTTTACAGTTTTAATTATATTAATGCAGGCTACACATTGCCACCACCAGCAAACTGGGTACTCAATTTACAGACCTGGGAAGGATGGAAGGCTGAGTCAGCCATGAGCCTGCTACCAGGGATTGAAGCCCAGGTCGTGAGCACAGTTTTACCTGCAGGACAGGCATTTAACCACTGCGCCACGGGGCTCCTTCAGGCATATACCTGCAGTGTTCTGAGCCGGGGGGGGGGGCTGGAATTTCGGGCCATTCCCTTGATCTTTGTGGCTGTTCCATTTTTCATAGTCCCTTGCCGGTTAGAAAGAACCCCCCCTTCCACCCCACACTAAGACTCTACCACTTTGAGGGGAAGGGATGGCATATGCCAGAGAACAGTTTGGGCCTCAAACTGTGATACTAAGAGGGACAGTGCCAACCCAACATCCCCTCATATTTTACTAATTTATTGCTTGTGTGTGTGTGTGTGTGTGTGTGTGTGTGTGTGTGTGTGTGTGTGTGTGTGTGTGTGTGTGTGTATGTGTGTGTGTGTGTGTGTGAGAGAGAGAGAGAGAGAGAGAGAGAGAAGTTAAAACTCAATTAACTCACATCATACTTAAGAGTTAACACTTACCTTTGAGGGGAGAGGTCGTACTGAGGCTTCGGCAGGCATTGCCTAAACAAGAGATGGCTGGAGTTAAGGCAGGTCTGGAAAAAGTGTTTCAGACCCCAAGGAGCCCACCCAAGTGAGATATCAGGAGGACCCTCGTGAATCTTGAGGTTATAGTCCAGGCTGCCCCCATGAAACCAAGGTCTCCCTCCGCTTGCCACCAGCCATGCTTCCCATGGTACACACACAAGTCCAAGCAGTACCATGTGCCCATTTTAGGGCAGGGCATCACCCTGGTATTGGCATCGCCTTCGGAGCCTCTCCAAGCAAAGGGCTCCCAAGAGACATCAAAAGGCAATGCTTGTCTGTGTTCCCAAATCAGAAGGCCCAGTGGCATGAAATAACCTTTTAGTGACAACTGCACCCTCCAGAGGTTCCTGGGGAGGGCGGAGAGAGCATGGCTGTTGATTTCTACTCTGATTTTTAAAGGGTTTTTTTTACTCTTGATACAGTATGTTTATTTTTTAAAATATTATATCTATTTACATGGTTTAAACTGTTATTCATTTTATTACTTATCGCCCAGATTTGCCCGTACCTTGATGAGAAACTCCCTGAGGACACTTGTGCAGGTGCTGGTCCTATCAAGGATAGATTATTGCAACGCTCTTTACATGGGGCTTCCCTTGTACCTTGTTCAGCGATTGCAGCGGGTACAGAATGCGGCGATCAGATTGGTGGTCGGTGCGGGCAGGTTTGACCGCATCACCCCAATTCTGGCTCACCTGCACTGGCTGCCCATTGCCTCCCATATAAGGTTCAAGGTGTTGGCTTTGATTTACAAAACCCTCCATGGCTTGGGTCCTAAATATCTGGCAGAGCGTATCTCCCAAAGATCAGAGCTGGCCAGACCCAACAGAGCCTCATCGGCCTTCTTGCTTCGAGCGGCCACCCCCAGGGAGACCCATAAGGTTATAACCCATAATCGGACCTTCTCGGTGGAACAAACTTCCCTGCGTGGTGTGCCTGGCTCCATCCTTCATAGCCTTCAAGAAATCACTGAAAACTTGGCTGTTCCAAGAAGCTTATGGTAAATGCTAATGTTTGAGTTGTGCCCTTTTGTGATTCATTGTTTTTGTTAGTACAGTATTTGTTATGCTTCTTGCCGGACTCTTTTATTTTTCTCCCCTCTCTTTGTTTTGTATTATTTCAGTTGAATTGTGATGGTTTTAATGGTCTGTGTTGCCCTGTTTGTAAACAGCCCAAAGTTCCTTTGGGAAAATCGGAGCAGTATATAAACTTAAAAACAAACAAACAAATAAATAAGATGGAAGGGCGGATAGATAGATACAGGACCTTGGTACCTGACGGAGTGACTTTGACCACAGAGACCTGCCCAAACCACCTGTTCTTCCCAGGCACAGCGACTGAGAACCCGGACACCAAGGGAGGCCCGGAAAACAAAAGCCACGGATCAGGCCTTCTTGGTGTTGCCCCCACTGCTGCCTGTGGAATTCTTTACCCCGGATATTGGCCTGTTAAAGCAGGCCTTCCCTGAGACCAGTCCCTAACTCTAGTAGTGTTTATATCCATGTCCTTCTTTATTTATACTTACTCTGCTTGTTATCAATTAATTGTTTTTTACACTGCCATTTTTGCTTATACCAGTGGACCCTTGTATAACAAACAGCTTGTATAACATAAAATTTGTACAACATAAAAAATTCCAGAGATAGGGGAAATTTGCTTAACATAATCGCCTATGGGGAGAATCCGTACAACATAAAAATGGGATCACTCCGTTTTCAATGCATTCCTATGGGAATTTGTATAAAGGAAAATTTGCTTAACATACTTTCATTTGGAACGAATTAATTCCTTTATACAAGGTACCACTGTACAGTGGTCCCCCACCCATTTGCAGTTCATATACTGCGGTCCCGCTATATCGCGGGACCACGGCATATGAAAAAAGGCCTCCTGGGGTAATGGGGGAAAAGCCTGTTTCAGGCCTCCCTTACTTACCCCAGGACTGGCGCTACCCCAAGTGGGCCTGCGAAGGCCTTCCCAAGCCCAGGCTACCCCAAAGGCCCAGGAAGGCCCTCGCAGGCTCGTTCAGGGCAGCGCCAGGCTGGGGGTAAATACAAGAGCCCCCAACTAGGCGCCCGAGGCCCACCCCGACTTGCATCCGCATATCGCGGATTTTCAATTATCGCAGGTCGGGTTGGGTCCCTAACCCGCACAATAGGCAGGGGGGTGGTCACTGTATTGATTTCTAATTAATGCAAGGTGGATTTGTTTTAAATCACGAGTCAGTAAGGCTCGATTTAAATCATTATTTTCTACATGAAGACTAATTTTTGCTGGAGTTGCTTTAATCTTAATAGTTACAAGCAGATGCAGGTTTCATTTTTAGAATAATAATTTTTCAGATTAGTTTTACAGTCATACCAGAAAATTACTGATTTGTTGGTTATATACCATTAGAAATACATAGAAAATTATGTAATTGTTTCAAGGCAAAGTGTCTCCAGCTTAATATGTTAATCATTCATATTTGTACAACTATTCTGTTGTGCTTCAATCGAAGGAGAAAAATAATCATTATTGTAATATTAAAATATAAATAGTTTTATTTAACCACGACAATGACATTATATAGCATTATATACGCTTGTATTTGCTTAAACATCCATGTTTGTTAACTGATGTTCACGTACTTGAGAACAAGGAATTTGAGAACAAGGAATTGAGGGATATCAGCATTAAGGAGGCGTGTTATCATTGCAGAGCCAAATGCAGAGTTTTGAAAATAGCAAAACCAAGCATCTTTGATGATATCTTCTAAATAGAAAAATTGCCCCAAATAGTAAGAAACCTCTGGGAGGGCATGACATTGTGAATGGATTAATAAAGCCTTATGCAACATAATTAAAAACTATTTTCATGATGAATATACACAACAGCTCCACTCAACAGGAGGAGCCTGAGGCCAAAACGGGCCCTCTGCTCCATAAACTCAGACCGACCCACAGCAAGAAGCTCCACGTCAGGGGCCAAAGACGCTGCCCTTTGCTTTTCTTCGGAAACAACCCCACACACCAACATGGAGGGAGGCAGCTCACTGCCCTCTGGCCTACATTCCTCTGTGTGTGTGTGTCTGTGCGCATGCGCGCCCGCACATGCCTGCACCGGAAAGGAAAGGACCTTTCCCCTACATTACCCTACGCTGAGAAAGACCAGCCCTTGGGAGGGAGGCAGGACCCAGCTCCCTTTCCGCCCACCCTCTGGCTGGCATCCAAAGGCAGCCTCCTCCTCCTCCTCCTGACTGTCCACCTCCCTCTCTCCTGGCTCCGGTGGCTCAAAAGGATGAGCTGAGCCAAATGCCTTGTATCCAGCAAGGCTTGTGAATCAGAGCCACTTTCAGGGTGGCTAAAAATCAATGGTTTTTAAAAAGTATGCGTGGGTACAATTTTTCAAATTCAAATCGCAAACACCCCCTCCTCCAATTTTGTATTTAAATCCTGATTTAAATCAATGTGATTGAAACAAAATCCACCTTGGCTGCTCTGCTACCCGTGTGGGCCTCAGGCTAAATGAGCCCAAAGGATTGACTTGAAAACCGCCACTTCAATCAGATACCCAAAGCAATGTACAGTAGTTCTGCAGCAAGGGTTTCTCTGGGCTCTCAATACCATTTGGTAAATGGCAATTCCATTCACTAAACCTCCCCTTGGCCCTTGGACTCATATTGCGCCAGCAGCTCAAAAGTCAAACCAAGAGACCCCCCACCCCCCACCCCCCACCCCCACCAATCCAAACACATTTTGGGCAGACGTGCTTTCAGTGAAGTAGCCACTCTCAGTGGTTCCCAATCTAGATTCTGCGCTCCTCAATTGACAACCTTGAATGGGTCCAGAGGAGGGCGACCAGGATGGTTAGAGGGCTGGAAGAAATGTCTTATGAGGAACGGCTTAGGGAGCTGGGAACGTTTAGCCTTCTGAGAGGGGCTATGATAGCCATGTTTAAATATTTGAAAGGATGTCACATTGAAGAGGGAACAGGTCTGTTTTCTATGGCTTCAGAGACAAGGACTTGGGGCAATGGTCTCAAACTACAGGAAAAGAGATTCCATTTGAACGTTAGGAAGAACTTCCTGACGGTTAGAGCTGTTTGGCAGTGGAAGATGCTGCCACAAAGGAGGGTGGTGGGAGTATCCTTCTTGGGAGGTTTTGAAGCAGAGGCTGGATGGCCATCTGTCGGGAGTCCTGTGCTGGGGGTTCCTGCATGGCAGGGGCTTGGACTGGATGGCCCTTGAGGTCTCTTCCAACTCTATGATTCTAGGTATTCAAGATTTTCTTGGACTACAATTCCCAGAAGCCTTCACAGCTGTCCCAGACAGAAGTTCCTGGAGCTGCAGTCAAAGAATATTGGGGGACCCAAGGTTGGGAAGCACTGGTTAATAAACTGCCTGGATGCCAGAGAGCAGCGGGAATTCTGAGTTGGCTTTACTCACACCGGGTGCTCTCCACGTGTGCTGCATCACAATACCCATCATCCACAGTGCACGCAGCCAGTTCTGTGGGACAGTGGGAGTTGGGGTCCCACAAATCGGAGGGCACCAAGTGGGAGGAATGACAATCGAAGGACAGGAGAGGTGAAAGAATGGGTGAGCCCAACGCCTGCTGGCCATCGCCAGAGCAGCACAGGGGCTTTATGCCACCTGTCTGGCCGCTCTCTGATTTACTAAATGATTATACGGCACACCAGCCACAAAGTTATAATGTAGCAAGCTATCCTCAGGCTGCACTCTACAAACAGATCTCTTTACCACTCGCCCTTCTATTATCTTTCTTTTTTTTCCAAAATAAAAGCCTTGCCATCAGTGAGATTCCTTGGAAAGTATCAAATCAAAGTATAACATGTTTATTTCAATGTTATTTTTTTAAATAAAAAAAGTTTAAAAGTTGTGCCCAACAAAGAACTTTTCAGGAAGTGATGGATTGGACACATTTTGACAGGGGAACCATACAGAGACTTAGATTGAAGGCATGTGGAAATCTACCAGTCTTGAGTTAGAATTTTCCACTCACATTCCCCTTCTGTCCAATCTACATATCGGATTGTGAGTCTCTTTCTTCCTCAGATATTTTGGTCTGTATTTTTTTCAAAAAGATGCATTTTTAATTTGGTTCAAATTTCAAATGAGCAAAAAACAAACCAACAACAACTGACACTTTTGGTTTGTGAACCAGAATGCAAGACTCCCTTGGAAATAGATGAATGTCCAAGGATTTGTTTTATTTATTAGATTTTATACTGCACTATTGAGCCCAAAGGCTTATCTGAGCAGGGCATAAGAAAATTATGCAAGGCATGAGTAAAATGGATAGTGGGACGCTCTTCTCCCTCTCACAAAATACCAGAACTAGGGGACATCCACTCAAAATGAGGGCTGGGAGAGTGAGAACAGACAAAAGAAAATATATATTTTTCACGCAGCATGTTGTTAGTCTGTGGAACTCCCTGCCTCAAGAGGTGGTGATGGCATCTGGCCCGGATGCCTTCAAAAGGGGATTGGACAGATTCCTGGAGGAAAAGTCCATCCCAGGTTACAAACCATGATGGAGATGTGTCATCTCCAGGCTTAAAACCAGGGTACTTCAAGGGCCAGATGCAGGGTAGTGGTATCAGGAGACAGAGATCTAGTCTCGCGCGCTCCCAGACACATCTGGTGGGGCCACTGTGAGATACAGGAAGCTGGACTAGATGGGCCTTTGGCCTGATCCAGCATAGCTCTTCTTAGGTTCTGCGAGATGTGTGATGTTCTAGATTACTATTCTGAGACCTCTTGCTCAAAGGGAGGTCCTTGAAGAAAGTTCTTATTCCAAGAAAGCTTTCCTGATACAGTAAACAAGTTGTATCTCCATTCTATTGCAGGAGGATCCTTCTGTAAATTCCAAACCAGGTCCCTCCAATTCTTTAAATACTTCAGAGCTGGAATGGATTAACTGCACTGAGAAATGGCTCTTCACTTTCATTGCTCAAAGCATAAAGTCCAAGAAAAGACCACTTATTCAAAGCCACCCAGGAGCAGCAGAATCTCACCAATGGTTTGAACTCACAGAAACCTGCATTATGCAGAATAAAAGCTACACAGGGGCTAAACCATGAAAAAAGTGGCAGTTTTGTCCATTTTGTATGACTCAAAAATAATAAAAAAGCAATAACCCTTGGTCTGAGATGAGCTTAGTCATTATTGCATGCTGTCCAGTCAACTTTTACATGGAATTTTTACTCTCTCTTTAATTGCTCATGTTCTCTTGTAGGTTTAATGTTGTCTTTTAATGCTGTAAGATGCCTGTCAATTCAAACTTGAATACAGTAGGCCCTCATATAACAAATGATTTCTATAACATAAAATGTGTACAACACAAAACATTCTGGAGATAGGGGGAAATTCCTTAACAGAATCGTCTATGGGGCGAATCCATAAAACATAAAAATGGTCGCGATTAGGGATTACTCTGTTTTCAATGCATTGCTATGGGAAATTTGAATAAAGGAAAATTTGCTTAACATAATTTCATTTGGAACAAAGTAATTCCTTTATACTGTACGTCTTAATTGTACTGGGCTGTATATTGTCCCTCATTACTGTGAGCTGCCTTGGGTCCTTTTCCAATGAGAAAAGTTGGGGTAAAAATACTTTAAACAAATAAATAACATAAATAAATGCATTCTGACTTTGGACAACACTTGTGGCAGGCACCGTGGGGGGACAGGGACCGGCTGGGCCCTGATTCCACAGAGAGGTCCCTAAAGCCTTGACCTGTCCAGCCAGTTCTAAGGACAGATTCATGGGGCACTTATGGAAACCCTTTCCAGGATTTTCCAGGGAGAGGACGCACAGGTTCCGCCCCCCCCCAACCTTTCTTCTGGAGAGGCACTTCTGAGACGACACCACCCTCCTTCCCCCCCGGGCCCCTTGCCCCCAAAGGGCCCCCCCACAAAGGCTGGCCCCGTGGACTCCCCGCCTCCACCCTGAGACACCCCCCCCCCGCCCTCCAGGTAAGGGAAGGGAGAGGGATTCTCTCGAAGGCTTCCACGGCTGGGATCTGGTCGTTGTTGTAAGGGTTTTTTTTTCCGGACAAAAAAAAAAACCTTCCAGAACGCCGCCAAACAGCCCGAAAAAACTCCCAACCACTCTAAGGGAAGAAGGAGGCTACCTGGGGTGTCTGAAGCACTAACCCCCACCCACCCACCCACGCACCGAGAACAGAAAGAGAGGGGCTCAGGGCGCAGAGCTCTTGAGGGGGGAGAAGGGGGGTGGGCTTTTCTGTGACTACAACTCCCAACATCCCCAGCCCCACTCACGGCTGCAGGAAGCTCCGTCCGGCCGCCTCGGGGGCTTCCCCTCCTTCCCCTTCCCCTCCTTCCCTTCCTCTTCCTTCCCCTCCGTGGCCCTCGTGGTTGGGTCGCCTCTCACCTGCCAGTCGGGCCCGGGCCGGCGCCGGGCAGTGCTTGGCGGCGGAGGAGAAGCGGGCCCAGCTCCCGATGGCCCTGACTGCGGCCGCCATCTTAGCCAAGGAGGAGGAGGAGGACGGAGAACGGGGGGTGCCGGAGACCCTGGCCGGACTCAGGGAAGGAAGGAAGGGCAAGGGAAGGGAAGGGCCGCCTGGGGTCCTCCCGCCCCGCACGGCGCACGCGGGCCTACGCACCAGGCTGCCCCGTGTTCTGCCTGATTTCGAAGCCGGGTTAGGCCGTTTCCCTCGCTTTATCTCCTTGTCTCCCCTCAGGACCCGCCTCCTCCTCCTAGGAAAATACTTTCCTTGCTTCTTGCGGGGGGTCTTCAGGCGCGGAAAGGGGGGTAAAAAGGCGCATCGAGTTAGGCACTTCTCCGGATGCCTACGAGAGCGGGGGGCCTCCTGGGCCAGCGTCGCGCGCGACGTTAGCCGGAGGGGGCGTGGCCTCCCTCTGTCCAACGGGGCCCAGCCAGCCAGTGGCCGGGAAGGTCGGGAGGAACCACCAAAGCTGCTGCCGGTGAGGGGGAGATGGGAGGGGAAGGGAAGGGAAGGAAAGGGCGCCTCGAAGCCCGGAGTCTAATCTTGGGGGTGGGAGTGACACAAGTTGGGGTGGGGCTTGTCATTCCCCGGGTGGGTTGGGCCGTTACCGTTACTTTAGAGGAGGAGAGGAACTTCTCGTTACTTTCGGCGAAGGTAGTTGTTCCCTGCAGCGCTTGTGAGGGAGGCGAAGGCTTTCCTGGGCTGCGGCCTGGCTAAGGAAGGAAGGCGGTGGGCTCGCCGGGGCTGCCTCTGTTGGTGACCGTTTTGCTGGGCTGGCTGGGATTAAACAGTGGTTCCCAACCTGGGGGTCGGGACCCCTTTGGGGGTCGAACGACCATTTCACAGAGGTCGCCATGAGCCAGTGAAAAAAAAGGCACCAACGGCTTGGGTCTGGAGGGGGAGGGGGAGTAAGGGGGGAAAATAGTGAGTTACAGTTTGATAGGTTGGAGGAGACGTCAGTCAGTGGCACCAGAGGCTGCAGTTGGCTGAGGGTGCCTGTACAGGTAAGTTCTCTATGGCACCTGTGGCCGTGGCCTCTTCCAAGCAGGGCAAGGGGGGTCACCACAACATGAGGAGCAACTGTATTAAAGGGCTGCAGCATTAGGAAGGTTGAGAACCACTGGACTAAAAAAAGGTTGGGACTGGGCCCGGCCCCAGGAGAGGAGATGGGGGTGTTTTTATCCCACCCCAGAACCTTATTTCCGCTTTGAGAAGGGACAGGACTCGTGTGGGGGAGGCAAAGAGTTCAAGAAGCAGACATTTATTATTTATTTAGTCAATTTGGTAGGGAGCAAAACCAGCCAAAGGCAGATAAGGGGCCCACAGACAGGTCTGAGGTAACCAGGTTGATTTTTTAAAAAGGATGGTTTTTGTACTCAGGAGCCACTTTGGCTTCCAAAAAGGCAGCCCCTGAACCTGACCATTGGCTCTTGGGATCCCAGCAGCTGCAGGAAGGCCCCGGAAAATATGGGAGGAGAGGGAGGGGGGGCTTTATGACTTTCAGGAGGAGGGATTGCGATCAGCTAGACATGCACAGGATTTTTGATTAAATTTCCACCTGTAGTAAAACTGGATTTGCTGTCCTGGATTGGAAAGAAATTTAACTATCCCTGTCCAACAGCTGATGCTTGTCTGCATGTATGTTTATTATGGCCTTTGTTTGTTTTTCTCATTTCATTGTCTAGCCGTCCAGGCTCCTGAAACAATTTACAAGTGACAAATTGTCCAGCCAAGATAAACAGGTGGCTTTCTAATCCTCCTGTCCTCTTGCAGATTTCAAAATGGCTTCCCTGCTGACCTGCACCCTCAAGACCGTTCCCTCTGTCTCATCTTGGGCTGCCAGATTCTGTAAGTTAACCCCCAAGTGCATGGTGATATCAATGTGCACTTTAATAGGTTTTGTCTGAATTGTAATATTGCCATTTGGAGGTTCTCTGGAGGTTGACAGGAAAGGAAAAGAACGTTTTGGAGTTCACTCATTTATATTGCCATACTTCAAGGGGGGCCCATTAGTATGTAGTAACAATGTACTATTTGAATAGTTGATTGTGTTTCTTTTGAATTGTTAATGACTTATATAATTCTACATTTGTATTTATCAATAGTATTTATCAATAGAGCTACTCTTGGTACAGTCCTCCATGGAAAAGCGGCATGTGATTAAACTTGGAAATTATTTTGCCTAATACTACTAAATATTTTTACAATGTGTACACTTGAATGTCTGTACAAAACTTGTGATTCTGCATTGTCTTTTAGTTCACGTGGTAATTAGTAGGTCAGGGAAATCAATTGCTTTGTTTTACACTTGGATATTCTGTTTTTTTATGTTTCAGCTGTGAGGTCCCTGAGTTGTTCGTCCCAGCTATATGCAGCAGGTAAAGCAGTTGCATCACGAAGTGAATTGATTTAATTACATAGCGTCATTAAAGATGCACTTGAAGTTTTATAGTAAACTGACACCTGAAATGGTCTTTTTAACAAAATAACGCACTTAATGGCTGAAATGTAAAAACAGTTACAGCGAACGAATTAGAAGAAGACTGAGAAGGGCAGTAATAAAGCAGATCATAGATTGATAGAATCCTAGAGTTGGAAGAGCCCTCAAGGGCCATCCAGTCCAACCCCCTGCCATGCAGGAACCCCCATCACAGTACCCACAACAGGTGGCCATCAAGCCTCTGCTTAACATCCTCCAAAGAAGGAGACCCCACCACCCTCCTTTGGGGCAGCATATTATTCCACTGCCAAACAGCTCTCATGTAAGGGATATCCATGGACACCGAGGCCCGTTTCTTCCACTCTCTTGTATTTCCATTCACCATGTATGAGTGCGAAAGCTGGACATTAAAGAAGGCTGATTGGGGGAAACTGATTTGCTTGAAATGTTGGCAGGAAGAGAGCTTTGCGGATACCCTGGACCAGCGATTCCCACCCTTGGGTCCCCAGACGTTCTTGCAGCGCAACTCCCAGAAATCCTGGCCAGCGTAACTAGGGGTGGAGGCTTCAGGGAGTTTTATTCCAAGTTCATCTGGGGACCCAAGGTTGGGAACCGCTGCCTTGGGATACTGAAAAGGAGAAGAAGAGAGTCCTGGATCAAATCATGCCTGAACTTGCTCTGGAGGCCAAAGTGATGGCACTGAGTTTGTCCCACTTTGGGCACATCAAGAGAAGGCCGGATTCTCTGGGAAAGGCAATTGTGCTGGGAAAGGTGAGGAAGGCAGCAGGAAAAGAGGCAAACCAAACACGAGACAGGTTGACGGCAAGCCATGGCCTTGAGTTGGCAAGATCCGACCTGGGCTGTTGAGGACATCAGTTCTTCATAGGTTCCCCGTGAGTCAGAAATGATTGGATGGCACATATCCACAGTGATGTTTGAAGGGCAGAGCCAAGCACTTGGGACGCTTCATGGTATTTTTATCTCCATTTTAGATTAATTTTAGTTTATTGTTATTGATTTATTTATATTTTTGTTTTATTGTGCTCCTTGTAATTTGTTTTTTCTTTTTCTTTTTAATGTATTCCTTTGTTAGCTTGCTATGTGATTCCATGTTGTAAACCGCCCAGAGTCACCCTAGGGCTAGATGGACAGTATAAAAGTCAAACAAACAAACAAACAAACAAACAAACAAATAAATAAATAAATAAATTTTATGCCAACGAATTGGGCTTTGTAAAATCTATGTACTCTTTGGGTGGAGAATAATTCCAAGATGAAATGATGAAATTGGTGTGAAATGAAGCACATTTTTTTCACTAGATGTGATAAAGGCGTTTTCCAGTGAAGAAACAGTGTGTGTTTGCTTTATTTTTAGAAAGAGAACTTTTTGGCTTAGATCTGCCTCAATTGTCCACTCAGTGTTTACTGTTCTTTTCCTGCAGCCCAGCCAAAGAGTAAGAAAACTTTAGCGAAAAATGGGGTGAAAAATATTGTGTTGGTGGATGGCGTTCGCATTCCCTTCTTGCAGTCAGGAACCACGTAAGTATGAAGTACTTATTTGACACGCCCACTTAGGAACCCCATAAAGCCTGTGATGTTGATAGTGGAAGGATGGCACTCACCATTCATTCATTCATTCATTCGGCAAAGTTTTTGACAGACTTCCCCATGAAATCCTGACTAGCAAGCTTACTAGATTTGGGCTGCATAGATTAAGTGTAAGGTGGATACACAATTTGCTACAGAATTGTACTTGGAGGGTGGTGCTTAATGGCTCCTTCTCTTAGTGGAAGGAGGTAAAAAGTGGGATACCCCGAGGTTCAGTTCTGGTCTTCAGCACTTTTATTAACAACTCGGACAAGGGAGTGCAGGGATTGCTTGCCAAATGCAAGGACGACAAAGAATTGGGTAGAATAGTTAACACCATGAAAGACAGAAACAAAATTTAAAAAGATCCATCTGTTGGTTTCAGTGCTGGGCTGAAACCAACAGAATGAAATTTAACAGGGATAAGGGTAAAGCACTGCATCTAGGACGAATAAACCCAATGCACAGTTACAAGATGGGGGACACCTGGCTCAGCAGTGCTACAAGCGAGAAGGGTCTTGTCATTCTTGTAGATCACAAGCGGAATATGACATGGTCACAAAAAGGCAAATGCTATTTTAGGCTGCATTAACAGAAGTAATGGTGGCTCAGCAGGCTAGAGTACTGAAACTGTCGGCTGCAAAGTTGGCAGCTCGGCGGTTCGAATCCCGGACCTTTCAGGGGAATGTGCAGAGGAAACCATTACCTTTAACAGAAGCATAATATCCAGATCCTGTGAGGTGCTTGTCCCTCTTTAATTAGCACTAATCAGTTCTGGATGTGGCACTTCAAGAAGGATTCTGGCAAACCAGAACAAGTTCAGAGGAAGGTGACAAGGATGATCAGGGGGCTGGAAGCCAAGCCCGCTTAGAAAAGACTGGAGGAACTGGGGATGTTTCACCTAAAGAAAAGAAGACTGAGGGGCAAGATGAGTGGGGAAAATATCTAGTCCCAACCATCCCAGAATGTAGGGTGCAGAACAATGGGCTGAAGTTACAAGGAGACATGTTTTCGTTGAATATGGGGAATTTTTTCCCCTGACTGTTAAATCTGTATGGCAATGGAACCAATGGCCTCAAGAGGTGGTGAGTGCTCACAGGTTCCCTCTAAGCTGCGCAGCTGCTTGAACACGTGCGACTCCATTCCCTCCTGCTCAGAGTTATCCCTCCTCTGTGCCCCAGAGTGAGGGTTTCCAGCTCTTTTGGTTTTGGCTGTGGCAGAATGTCATGCACAGGGTGGGGCAAAGGTGGAGTCTTGTCTGTGAAGTGTGGGTCCCTGCCTAGCAGTGCTGAAAATTAGAGGGGACATTTCCCACGGGCATGAAGCATGTAAGGACTGGGTCCCCCAAATACAACAAAAGCAAAACAATAAACCACAACACACCCAACGTTTGTGTTTTCCTGTCTTTCCCCCCCCCTCTAACCCCCCAGGTATTCAGATTTGATGCCCCACGACCTGTCCAGAGCAGCTTTGAAGTAAGTAATGAAGGACTAGGGCTGTGATGGCGAATCTTTTAGAGACCGAATGCCTAAATTGTGATTTAAAACCCACGTATATTTCACAAAGTGCTAATACATCATTTTAATCTGAATATAGTGGTACCCTGGGTTACAAATGCTTTGGGAGAGAGAGATCTGAGAACAGGCTTTTGAATTTCCTGTTGCCACACTGTAGCTGCAGGAAGTTCAAAAACCTACTCTTCGATCCTTGCTTTCCCCAAGAGTAGCATCCCATCTGCCTCTTTCCCCTGGGCAGAGAGCTGGAAGGGGTGCCACACTGTCAGGAAAGCCAGGGGGGAGTGGCGGCGGCGGCTTGTGGGCTTGTTTGTAGATGATCTTTTGAAACATTGAAAAGCACATACAGCTCCTGGGATGGCGGTGTACTTGGCTTCTGGTCCAGGACCTGCTTGCATGGCCAAGCGTTGGGCGGGGCTGCTTCTCTTGCGTTGCCGCATGTGTGGTTTTTCCATGCTGGTGTTTTCCCCCCTTAGGGGCCTGCTGAGTCGCACCGAGGTCCCCAAGGAAGCTGTGGAGTACATCATCTTTGGCACGGTCATCCAGGAGGTGAAAACCAGCAACGTTGCTAGAGAGGTAAGTGGGATGGCGAGGGAAGCTCCCTGGGAGACCCACAGGGACATCGGATAGGAGGGGGAAGGGAAGGGGGAAGAGAGGGGCTAGCTTCCCCTCCATCTCACACGGCAAGGCCTTGAAAACGGAAACGAGTCTCCCCCTTTGTCAGGAGATGCTGGCTGTTTCTCTTGCAAATGGGATGCACCTGAGCTTTCAGGTTGAGAAAGGTCCCAGGTCCCTAGCTGGGAAAAGGGAGGAATTTTCCCCCACAGCTACCGGCTTGAATCGGGGCCCTCTCTGCCTTTTGATGTCCCAAGACCGAAGTGGAGGGTGGTGGCCGACCTGTGTTCAGCTGTTCAGCTGCTGTTGGGAAGCCCTTCCCAAGAGCAGTGTGTCAGGGTGGGCCCTGAGGCCAGAATGGCAGAGGGGGAATTGCAACCCCCCCTCCAGTGATCTTGTGCCCCAAGGACCTCAAAGAATCCCTGCCATGTTAGGACCAAGACTTCCGGACGATGCGTCTTCTGTGGGTCACGCTGTGGGTGGGTGGAGAGGATGGGGGCACAGGCAGGGGAGGCCTTTGGTCTCCAGTGAAGAGGAGAATCCCCTGCCTCCCACGGAAGCCGGGAGTCCCTTTGGCCTCCCTGGCACCCTGGCTGCACCAGGTACAGGCTCTGCATCCAGCCCAGTTGTGGGACTTGTCTCTTGAACCGCCTTTGCCTGGTGAAGTGATCCAGAGGCCCCGCTTTCTCACAGCCCTCCTGCTGGTGCAGCTTCACGGACTGTGGGTAGAGATGAGGAATTTCTAGGAACTTTGAAGGCACGGGGAAATTTATTTTGGGAGAAAAATGGAAAGGTCGGGGAGGAGGGAAACAGGCTACCCCACCCCACCCCCTTGCCATGTTTCTCTAGTTCTGTGGGGCAGCTAGAGAAGTTCCTGATGACAGAGGATCATTGATGGAAAGGCCGGGCAGGATGGGGAGCAGAAGGCAGCCCTGGTTGCATCGGGCCTCTTGGGCAGAGGATGCCTAAACCCGCCTGGTCCAAATGCCCGGCCCAAAGCCCAGGCCGTCTTGAGCTGGAAGGAGAAAGAGGTGGCACAAGCGGGTTGCCTCTTTCTTCACCCGGAGCCCTTCTTCTTGGGTGTTGGCAGAAGATCTGTCTCCCTCTGCAAAACTCTTCGAGACAAAGTTCCCCCTTTTAGTCTCAGCTTTCTGTGCAGAAAAGAGCTTAGCTTTTTTAAAAAATTTGGGGTGGGGAGGGAACCTATCCTAAGATTGTGTCAACATGTTTATTATCTTGTGGCCGAAAGGGGCTCCTTATCAGAGGACTTTGAACCAGCTGTCTGGGTCGTTTCCAGCTCCACAGAACACGTGAGGATGAGGCCCATCTGCTTGTTATTTGTTATTCATTTATTTACAGTGGACACTCCTATAACAAGCAGATTGTTTAACAGAAAATCTGCTTAAAGGAAAGAAATTCCAGAGATAGAGGGAAATCGCATAACAGAATCGCCTATGGGGCGAATCCATACAACAGAAAAATGGTCGCGATTAAGGATTAATCCGTTTTCAATGCATTCCTATGGGAAATTTTTTGCAAAGGAAAATTTGCCTAACAGAATTTCATTTGGAACGAATTAATTCCTTTATACAAGGCACCACTGTATTTACATATTTATATACTGCTCGTCTTCTAACCAGAACTCCAGGCGGTTTGCAATAAACAATAAAAAATAAAAGTGAGAGAAGGGGGAAATAATCAAAACAACAAAGTGTAATAATAAAAACGCATTAATAACAAAACCCAGGCTGAAAGTTTTGCTAGTGAAGGTCCAGTTTGGGATGTTGTAGGAGTTTGGCACTTTTTGCCCACATAGGGTGAGTTGTGTGCGGGCGGGCGGGTAAGAGAGAAACTCCCAAGCCTAAAAGCCTGATGCCTCTGCCCTCGTGCGTGGTGGTGGCAAATCTTCAGGCTTGGTGCTCCTCCCCAGGACTGCCTCGCCTGCCTTTCCTGCCTCCCTCGCTTTCAGGGCTGTGCTCGCTGCTCTGCATCTTGCCCTCCGTGGCGCAATTTTAGCTCCCGGCTGACCCTGAACTGCGACCTATTTGGCAGGGAGTTGGTGAAGGTGTGATTTTCCCTTAGGAGTCCAAGGCCCCGTGACTCAGGCGTTTTCCCCCCTCGGGGGCATCCTCCTCCTCCAGGGACCCGCCTCCTCCTCCTCCTCCTCCTCCTCCCCCAACTTGCCCTTGGCCCTCTTCCCCAGGAGCAGGTGCACAGGCTGCCTGCGTGGGGCATGGAGCCCCCCCCCCCGCCTCTGCTGCTTCTAATCCTCTGCCCTGGGAAGGCTGCCAGGGATGCATCACTGGGCCTCCTGTAGGGCCAGGCTTATGCTTTGCCCCCCCCCCTCGTGTGGCATCATAGTTTCCATCAGGTGGTGGTGCGGAACTTCTTGTGTACCCTTTCCTCCCCCCCCCCAGAAAAGAGGCTGGCCTTTGTGGAGCCCCCAGCCTGAATATTTTCCTGCCTCTTGCATGTCTGAATGTGTGGTATAAAAATAGGTCTCCCTGCTAATGCTCCACTTTGGAAGGGCCTTTGACCTTCCGCCCCACAAGGAGAATCGCTCTCCGTTCCTTCCGCTGCTCCTGCCAGGCCACTGGAGCCGAGGGGCAGCGTCTTCGCAAGGTGACTCAGGGCGGGGAAGATGTGTAACCTCAGTGGAGTGTCTGTCAGTGCCACAGGCCTCCCCAGAAGAGTCAGGCCTCCTTCCCAGCACATGCCCAGTCACCCCAAAAAAGGCAGAGTGGAGCTGGAAAAAGTGCAGAAGAGAGTGACTAAAATGATTACTAGGCTGGGGCACCTCCCTTTTGAGGAAAGGCTACAGCATTTGGGGCTCTTTAGTCTGGAAAAAAAGGCACCTGAGGGGGGATATGATTGAGACGTACAAAATAATGCAGGGCAGGAGTCAAGTGGATAGAGGGATGCTCTTCTCCCTCTCACAAAATACCAGAACTAGGGGACATCCAGTCAAACTGAGGGCTGGGAGAGTGAGAACAGGCAAAAAAAATTTTTTTACCCAGCATGTTGTTAGTCTGTGGAACTCCCTGCCACAGGAGGTGGTGATGGCATCTGGCCTGAATGCCTTCAAAAGGGGATTGGACAGATTCCTGGAGGAAAAGTCCATCACAGGTAACAAATCATGATGGAGATGTGTCATCTCCAGGCTTAAAACCAGGGTAGTTCAAGGGCCAGATGCAGGGGAGTGGTATCAGGAGACAGAGATCTAGTCTCGTGTGCTCCCAGAGGCATTTGGCGGGGGCCCCTGTGCGATACAGGAAGCTGGACTAGATGGGCCTTTGGCCTGATCCAGCAGGGCTCTTCTAATGTTCTTATGTTCCCCCGTGGCTGCTCCCAGGCAAGTTAGCAGGGCTGAAGGCATCCCCCCGGTGTCCTGACCCTGCAGCTGGCAGCAGCCAGATGTTCCTCCCACTCTTTTCAGCCCCTGGGTGAGGCTCCGTGAGCAGGGAGACATTGGCCTCGTCTGTGACGGTTTTGGCAGAGGCTCCAGAAGCCGCAGCTGCAGTGCGGTCATCAGGAGGAGGCCCGAAAGAAGGCCTGGCCAGTGGAGGCTGAGCTCAGGGGTCGTGGGCCAGGATATCCCACACCAAGAGCCGCTCGGGTTCTTTGTGAGGAACAGGAGCTGCTTTTCGGTAGCCATTCTGTCTTCTCAAATCAAGGGCCCGCTTCCAAAAGAGACGAGGTTTGTCGCAGGCCTGCCTCTGTGCAGGTACTGAGAGGTGGGAACCAGGTGCTTGCTTCTTGGGCTAGAGACGAAGCGCGCGAGACGGCCCTGCCAAAGCAGGTCCCTATGCCGTGGGCAGCTGGAGGCGGGAACTAGGGGCCGGGCTCAGTCCCCATCCAGTCCGGCAGGCCACGGGGCTCATGAACCCTGCAAAGAGACAGACTTGGCATGGCCTGACAGGGCAGGAGACATCCGGAAACGAGGCCTTCGTCAGCAGCCCTCTTGTCTTTCCGTGCCCACTGCAGGCTGCCTTGGGGGCCGGCTTCTCGGACAGAACCCCAGCTCACACTGTCACCATGGCTTGCATCTCCTCAAACCAGGCCATGACAACAGGTACGTTGCCCCCCTTCCCCCCGCGGGACACAGGCTTGAAGAGTTTCCTAGAGATTTTAAAAAGCACACATGGCTCTGCATAAACACAAGATGTAGCTAACAAGGGAGCATGTTTTGGTTGGTTTTTGTGGCGGTGCTGGTGAGGATGTCCCTTGGCTTCGCTCGGAATGGTGACCACACAGCCTTCAAGCGTTTCTTTCTTTCTTTCTTTCTTTCTTTCTTTCTTTCTTTCTTTCTTTCTTTCTTTCTTTCTTTCTTTCTTTCATCTCTTTTTTTTATGGCAGCTTTGCAGCCCCCCCTGAGGGCTCAGTTCTCAAAGACAAGCCCCTTGCCTCCAAATATGCCTTGTTTTAGAGAGAAAAAATAGTGTGGGGGTGCTGTTTTGGTTTTGTGTGTGTTTGGTCAGATGTTGGTTTACTTTCGGTTCCGTTCATAGCAGTTTCTAAAGGTCCCCAGAGAAGTCCTCAGTCTAGAAGTGGTCTTGGACCCTCCAGAGCTGCCCAGCCTGCCTTCAGGGGGAATTCCCGTTTGCCCCCAGGGCTGCTGCGCTCTTCTTTTGGCCCGACCTCCCTTGTGTCCTGCCAGGCCTTAAGGTCTTCTCTTTATCCCTTGCAGGCGTCGGCCTCATTGCCGCTGGACAGCTGGACGTGGTGATCGCTGGTGGCGTGGAGCTCATGTCGGACGTACCCATCCGGCACAGTCGGAAGATGAGGAAGACGATGCTTGGCCTCACGCGGGCCAAAACCCTCGGCCAGAGGCTGTCCCTGATCTCCAGGATCCGCCCTGACTACTTTGCGCCCGAGGTAAACAGAGCAGGATAAACCCACAGCAAAGAGCTCTCTCTCTCTCTCTCTCTCTCTCTCTCTCTCTCTCCCTCTCCCCCTCCCTCCCCTTGTTTTTCTCAGGACACTTATTTGGTTCATTGCTTAAGAAAAGGAGCAAGACCACACTTCCCCTGCAGTGGCAAAGCAGGCCTCTTGTGTCTGGAGGGCTGAAACATGTGGTGTAGGTGAGGGTGGTGTCGAGCTGTTCCCACAGTGCCTCTTGGTCCGAGAGGGGTGCCATTGATCGCAGGGGGAGCTGCTCCTTCTTTTTTTGAGGGGGAGGATCATAGCATCATGAAGTTGGAAGGGGCTTAGAAGGCCATCAAGACCATCCCCCTGGGCTCCAGGCAGGAATACAAATCAAAGGCTGCCTGCCTCCCTGCCAGGGGGTTGCCCAAATTGCTCTTGAACACCTCCGGGGTTGGAGCACTCCCCCGCCTCTTAAGGTCATCGGTTCCATTGCGGTACAGCTCTGCCACCTTTGTTTTTTGGCGCTCTTCCATCCTAATGGATTAGAATTGTACCTCTGTTACGGCAAACGATCGGAGGGAAACACATTATTTTAGTTTATTATATTATAGGTTTGCTCTGTTGGATATGTGTTTTGTTTAGTCCTGTTGTAAGCTGCCCAGAGTGGCCAGATGGACGGGGTATAAGTTTAATAAATAAATAAATAAAATAATAGGAAGTTTATCCTGATATTTGGCCGAAAGCTGGGTTCTCATAACTTGAGCCCGTTGGCTGCCTGTCCTGCAATGGAAGACGAGTCCAGGGGTGGCCCCGGGAAGGCTTTGCTCAGGGAAGGGGTTGGGTCCAGAGGCGAAAGAGAACTCGTGGAGGCTCTCCCAAGCAAGGGGGGTGGCAAGGAGCCAGGGGCTGTTTGTGGTTCCAAGGGTGCCCGATGGAGAGTGAGCTTTCAGGTTGTGGGGGAGGGAGAAAAGGGATTAAAGGAGTCAGAAGGAAGAAGGCAGAGCAGAGGAGGGGCAGCTGAAGGTGGGAAGGCCCTTGCAAAATACCTGCCAGACCTCTTAAATGTAGCTGGATCCTGGATATCCCACTGCAAGCATCATCCACGGGCTTTCTGGCTTCCTCCAGCTCCCGGCTGTGGCCGAGTTCTCCAGCAACGAGACCATGGGCCATTCGGCAGACCGCCTGGCAGCCGCCTTCGCCATCTCCCGCCCGGAGCAGGACGAGTATGCCTTGCGGTCCCACACCCTGGCCAAGAAAGCCCAAGACGAGGGGCTCCTGACGGACGTGGTGCCCTTCAAGGTCCCAGGTGAGGTGCCCGGGGGAGGGACATTCACCCAAGGTTCCCTCCAGCTCGTAGATACAGGAGAGAGATCACTGCCTGGGTCAGCTGCCAACGAAACCACTGGAGGAATGGGGGGGGGGAGTGAGAGAGCAGGAAAAGGGTTCTCCACACAAGCTCCAGACTCGTTTTCCCCTTCATTTTGACACCTTCCTTCCTTCCTGGTTCCTGCAAACAGGACAGGTGGAGAATCCGAGGAGAGAGGACAACAGCTGGGAAAGGGGCTGCTCGCTTGGAAGGCCAGAGGAACTGGGGGTCCCAGAGGCAGAAAGGGGAGGTTGCCAGGGCAGGCCTTGAGCTGGGGTGGGGGTGGGGGTGGGGGACAAGCAGAGACTCCTTGCCTAATCCAGACCATCCTGGCCTCCTCTTGAGCTGCAGCCTCTTTTGTCGGTTTTTCCAGGCAAGGAGACCGTCCTGCAAGATAATGGTGTCCGTCCATCCTCTCTGGAGAAGATGAGTCAGCTGAAGCCGGCCTTTATCAAGCCATATGGAACAGTCACTGCCGCCAACTCCTCTTTCCTGGTAAAGTGCTTGCACACACCCTCTTGCTCACTCAAAAGCAAGGAAGCAGAATGTGTGAACCTCTCCCCTTTTTTCACAGCCTCAGAGTCAGCCTAGCAAGAAATGTAGACTTGGACTCTAGAGCAGTATAGTATACACAGTCCAATGCAGTAAGGATTATTCAGACCTCTACATTGGAGAAACTAAACAGCCATTAAACAGAAGGATGGCCCATCCTAGGAGGGGTAGCAGCTCAGGACCAGAGTCAGCAGTACACCTGCACTTGAAGGACAAAGGGCACTCATTCAAAGATGAGGATGTACACATATTAGACAAAGAAGAGAGGTGGTTTGAGAGAGGGGTCAGGGAAGCCATTCATGTGAGCATTAAAACCCCCTCCCTCAACAGAGGTGGGGGCCTCAGGCACAGTCTATCTGCTACTTATCAGGGTGTGCTTTCAACAGTACCCAGACAAATCAACAAGCCTTCACCACCAAGGCCATTGCTAACTACCCATACTTTATAGGTTTCAGCACCTTAGGCCATGGTTCACCTGAAGGCTATAGATACTACCTAACAATCCTCAGTGGTGGGAGGGTGGGTGTCCCCCCTTCCGCTCCCTAGACTGACCCGAGCTTCTTGGCTGCCCTTTCCAGACGGACGGCGCCTCTGCGGTCCTCCTGATGTCGGAAGAGAAGGCACTGGCGATGGGGTATAAGCCGAAGGCCTACCTCCGGTGAGCAGGGGCTGTCTGGGGTCTTCCGGGGGTGTGACGTGCCCTTCCCTCTCCCCACCCCACCCTCCCTGATCTCATGGCTGCTGCCTCTTTTCCTCCTCTTTCCTGCAGGGATTTTGTATATGTCGCCCAGGACCCCAAGGATCAGCTCCTGCTTGGGTATGTTGCAGGTGGAAGGTTCTCTCGGGACAAGTCACTTCCGGAGCCCTTGGCAGGAGAAGCGTCTCCCTTGCCAGGGTGCCACCTGCAGGAGGGCGTCTCTCTCGGAGGCAACTGGGTCAGGGCAACCTGGCCCACCTCAGGCCGCCTCCCTTGGCACGGAGTGGGGGATGCCCAGCAGGGGAGGCACCGCCCTCTTTTATCTCCATCATGCATCGCAGGGAGGAAGTTGCGGGCAAGTCCGGAGCTGACCGGGGGAGGGGGGGTTGCCAAGAAAAACCTGCTCTCCCAGTGCCGGCATTCCAGGTTTAGGCGCCTGGATCTTGGAACAGGAATTTCACAGAGCCCGCCGCTGAGGAAGGCAAATGTGGAATGCCTCGTGCACCCTCTGAGGGTGCTGTGAGTTCTCTGCCTCTTGCTTTCCTGGGAGGCAGGTCATCCCAGCCTGGCAGGAGAGAGAGTTCATGGGGCCACTGTTGTATTTCTGCACAGCTCCGTGTGCTAAGCCTTGCAAGAGTTCTACAAACAGGCACACACGCTCTACCTTCAGCCGTGCCGGGAGGTGGGGTGGGGGGCAAAGTGACACAAAGCAAGCCAGGGCATCATCCTCTTGGCCACACGGGCAGGCGCCCTCCTCCTCTGCCTGCTTACCCTCCTTTTCTCTGCCTGCCCACCCCTGAAGGCAGCTCTTCCTTCTCCCCACAGGCCGGCGTACGCAACTCCCAAAGTGCTGGCCAGGGCTGGCCTCACCATGGCCGACATCGACGTCTTTGAGTTCCATGAAGCCTTTGCAGTAAGTGTGCGGGTTGCGGGCCCCAGCGACTCCCCCTTGGGCTCCCTGGGCACTCCAGAGGTCACCCAGAGGAGGGTGGTTGTGTGTCCTGTCCTCTGGGCACAGGGGTCCCCAGGCACCCTCAGGAGGCGAGGGAGGGCACCAGGAAACCACTTGGGAGCACTTTAGATCAGGCAAAACCCTGGGAAGGGTTGATATGAATCCCGCTTAAGCTGACTGCATGCAGTTATTACTGTCCCAAAGGCAGACCCTGGAAAAGATGGAATTCCCAGTCCATGTCATGGAATAGCTCACAAAACCCCTGCTTCCTGATTCACCGGCCTCTTGGTTGTCACAGGTCATGGCAGGTGTTTGGCAGGTGGGCTTTACTGCAGTGTTTCCCAACCTTCCTAATGCCGCGACCTTTTAATACAGTTCCTCCTCATGTGGTGGTGGCCCCTTGCCTTGCTTGGAAGAGGCCACAAGCCCCTTTGGCAGGCCACCTGCTGCAGGTGCCATAGAGAACTTCCCTCTACAGGCACCCTCAGCCAATTGCAGCCTCCGGTGCCATTGACTGACATCCCCTCCAACCTATCAAGCTGTAACTCACCATTTCCCCCCTTCCTCCCGCCTCCTCCAGACCCAAGCTGTTTGTGCCTTTTTCTTCACTGGCTCATGGCGACCCCTGCGAAATGGTTGTTCGACCCCCAAAGGGGTCCCGACCCCCAGGTTGGGAACCACTGGTTTATTGTCTCTGCAGAGTCTTAGGTCTCCTTCCTCCTTTTCCCTTTTTAGGGGCAAATCTTAGCCAATATGAAAGCCATGGATTCAGACTGGTTTGCCCAGAACTACATGGGCAGAAGCTCAAAGGTAAAGCTGGGGTGAGCTGCAAACGGTGTGTCTCCAGGGCCCTTCTCTCTCTTGGCCAGAGGAATGGAGGGCTCCCTTCTCCCCTGTCCTACTCCTGCTCTTCATCTGACTGACACGGGGAGCCCTGCCCTCTTTCATAGCAAAAACAGCCAGAAAGTGTCAGGTCACCCTTTAAACTTGAAGCTGACGTCACAGTACATTGTCGCCTGTCTGCTCCTCTGTGGCAGGATGCCCCTGGCACTATCCGGCCACTATTTGTTAATGATTGCTCTTAGGACAATGGTCAATATTTTTTTTGCATTTAAACTCTGCCCCCCAAGACCCCAGGTAAAAGTAAAAGTTCCCTCCCCACACCTGTGCTAGTCGTGTCCGACTCTAAGGGCGGTGCTCATGCAGCTGAAGAAGTGGATGGTTGTCCTGTGAAATGTGTTAGTATCTTAAGTTGCCACTGGACAATTCTGGGCAACTACAAACTACAGAGGGCTGTGTCCCTCTGCCCACATTGGGCCACGACAGCACTTCCTCACAAAATCGGACGTGAGCCGATCAGACGTTCTGCTTTCTAAAACATCCCCTCCCTCCATGTTCCCATTTATTGGTTGACTGGCACTATCAGAACTCTCCCAATACACTGAATACATCTACCCACCCCTCTGTGTGTATGTGTGTGTGTGTGTGTTGCTTTGTCATTTTGATGGAGGCAGCATGCTCTATTTTCGATTTGCTCCTTCAAAGTGTCCCACCTTCCGCCCTCACCCTCTTTCCCCCTTGCTTTGCAGATCGGGGCGCCCCCGCTGGAGAAGTTCAACAACTGGGGTGGCTCCCTCTCGCTGGGGCATCCCTTTGGGGCCACCGGCTGCCGCTTGGTGATGACGGCGGCTCACAGACTGAAGAAGGAAGGAGGGCAGTATGGCCTAGTGGCTGCCTGTGCTGCTGGAGGACACGTAAGGCGTCCGCTGGAAGTACCTTGCACTGGGGGGGGCACCCACCTTGCATTGGAGGGGGGTCCTCTCAGCCACTGCAGAGCCCCTGTAATCCTTTTTCCTGGGGGGTGGAAAGGAACCTCTTGAGGCTTCCGTAACAGTGAGGCTTGACTCCTCTTTTTTTTCTCTCTCTCTCTCTCGTTCTCTCTCGTTCTCTCTTTGCAGGGCCATGCGATGCTGGTGGAGCGCTACCCCCAGTAACAGCGGAAAGAGCTTCCACCAAGAGGTTTCTTTGGCTGTGAACCAAATGTCCCGCTTCAAGGCACTAACCCTGAAACCTGCCTCTGGTCCTCCCAGGAAAGGACCCTCCACACGTGGCCTTTGTAAATATTTTCTAGTCACCTGCAGCACCTGATTGGAAAGCTGCTGAATGGACCCCCCCTCCCAATTCCATCTTTTTTGTTTTGTTTTGTTTTGTTGCCGCTCTACCCAGCCTGTGTCCGGGGGAGCCCGTTCTGCTCACGTGAAGTGCACAAGGATTCCGACTACTCCTGTTCCAAAAGCCAGCCTCTCTCTCCGGCGACGGGCAGTTCAGGCGTGTAGCTTTTAAAAAGAGGACTGCGGCTGGTGCAGGGTCCTTCCCTCCCTTTTGCACCACCATGATGCCCATCAGAAAAGAAGTAGAGGATGTGCTGTGTTGGGCAGGGTGCCCCTCCGCATCCTATCAGCCTTAATAAATGAGCAGAGACGGGTCAGAGGGTGCGCGTCCACAGTCCTTGGCTTGTTTTCATGGTTCTCAAAGTGGCAAACATGGGCCCAGGCCTCGAGTGTTCATTGCACCTCAAGTGTAAACTGGGGAATCCCTTTCCTCAAAACAACCAACCAACCCTGACTTGCTGAGTTATTTCTTTTCTAACTACCCCACGGAAGCCCATTCACTTTGAGGCAGTTCATTATTAATCCTGTAAGGATTTTTTTTTATCTGTGCCTGCAATCATACACCTAATAAGCTGCCTCCTCCTGCTGCTGTTGAGGCTTTGCATCTTCCCTGTAGTTCCAGGGTGTCGCTGGCTCCGTTGTCCCGATGAACTCTGACCTGGAGGGGAGGGGAGGAGGAGGCCACAGTTCCACTTTGCTCTTCCAGGAGCCGTTTTAGCAGAGGAAGAATGCTCACAATGCCAGGGTTTTCGCACCATTTCCTGCCAGGGTGAGAAAAGGATGAAAAAGCCTACCCTGCCTTTCCACCCCACAGCCATTGCAAAGCACCACCTCCTTCCCACAAGCTAGATCTGAGATGCTGGGAGGAGGAGGAGGAGGGGAGGCGGTGGAGGAGGCAGTTTGCCTCAGGTGCTACCTGCTCCCTTGGCACACCGCCCCACAGGCAGCTGTGTGGAGTTGGGGTGTCTCTCGAGGGGGATATTCCTGACCTTGGATCGGTGGAGTGCTTGGTTAGAACACCAAAGCGTTGGGAGCAAAGGTGGGGCTTATGAGGGCACGAGACGTGAAGGCCTACAGAAGATGGGGCAGGATCTGTCCCGCATCATCCCCACGTGCAGGACGTGCAGCAGCGGGCTCAAGTTACGGGAAGTCCGTTTCCGGTTGAATATCAGGGAAGCCTTGTTAACTGTTAAAGCAGCATGACAACAGAACCCATGGCTTTGGGAGGCAGTGAGTGCTCCAGCACTGGAGGCATTCAAGAGAGATTTAGACACCTGGCAGGTCTCCGTTCGTTTCCCGGGTGTGGCCTCTCTCTGAAGCGGAGCATGTCGTACGATGGGTCTGCGGTGCCCCTGAGCTGCCTCTGGGGGCCCTTCTGAAGAGCTTGCACTGAAGGCAGGGCCCCTCCTTACCACCAAGTCCTGGGCGCATGGCAGGGCCATGACAGCAACCCAGGCTGGCCCTCTCCCCCCACCCCCACAGCTCACCTGCTTGGCTTCCTGGCTCCTGGCCTCTTACTTGCCGAGGTTGGAATCCAGGGTGTTGCTGTTGCTCTATGACCACAAACAGGGACAGAAGGGTCACGGGGTGCTGGTTGGAGAGGGGGGATGAATTGCTCTCTCGTCCTATAGAACTGGTTTGTGTGTGAGTGAGAGAGAGAGAGCCGGGGGAAATGCATTGCTCTCTTGCCCTCCAGAACTGGTTGTGTATGTGTGTGTGTGTCCAGGCAGTCCCCAAAGCCCAGGCCAAGGCGGGGAGGTGGATGATTTAAGTGGCCTTGGAGCCATCCTCCCTGTCATGTTCCCAGCCATCATCTCCAGGGACCCAGCTGCCTTCCCCTCTGAGGGCCACTCATGGAGAGGGAGAGGGCGGCAGCGGCCGGATCCTGGTAGGGAGGGAAAGGTTGCACTTGGCACGGTTGCCTTCTGACACTGCAGCTCCAGTGACGAGGGCAGTTGGAGGATTCTGGGAGAATTTTGTCCCCAAAATGCTCCCCCCCCCCAAAAGGAGCCCACCCTCCATCCCTCTCCAAATAGTGTTGCCAGGCTGTCCTGGGGAGGGCCAAGGATCGGGCCCTTCCTGAGGCCTGGCTTCTCCTGTGCAGGCAAAGGCTCCCAGGGCCAAGCAGAAAGTGACACCCCTTGGCTGACGTGAGAAGTGGAGCCATGGGCTCCGCTGCTGCCAGAGTGGACCCTCCCCCTGCAAAATGCCCACCCTATCCTGAATGCAGAGGGAGGCACCTTCGATCAGGGTATCTTGGGGAGATTGGATCCGTCTCATGGATTCTATCTGCTCTGGCTCCTTCCGTGCTCTGTGAGAGGGCGGGAGATGAAAGTGCAGCAAGCCACCCACGGTGACGGGGCTCACCTGGAAGGCTGTCTTCCGGGCGGCCACAGGTAAGTTGCATAGGCGCAGGAGGAGAAAGCATGCACCCTTTCCCAACCCGAGCTGCTTGTCGAGGCCTTGGGTGCACTTCGAGCCAACGGTCAACCTGATGAGATGGACTTGGGCTGTGGGTGTGTGGCTGCGCCCGTCTTCCCCCAGAGAGGCAGGGTGTGCGATGCCTTACCAACCATTCTGCCGCTCTCCTTGGCACCCACTGCCAACCCTTCCCCTCCCCGAGACCCTCCTGGCTTTAAAAGAAGACGACAACAACAACCAAGGGGATGTACCTTGTCCATCAGTCAACAAAGGAGCAGGACAAAGACCCCCTGTGAGGGAGAAGAAAAAAAGTGTTCTGCTTATATACCACCCCATACCACTTCAAGTAGTCTCTGGGCCGTTTACAGTTTTTAATTACAGTAATGCTGGCTACACATTGCCCTGCCCCCTCCAGCAAGCTGGGTACTCATTTTGCTGACCTCGGAAGGATGGAACGCTGAGTGAGCCTTGAGCCTGCTACCTGGGATTGAACCCCAGGTCGTGAGCACAGTTTTAGCTGCAGTACAGCCATTTAACCAGTGCACCACGGGGCTCCTACCTGAACTTGGCCAGGGCATCCCACAGCTGGAGCCAGGCAGCCCAGCGCCACCCCTGTGGGCACTTTGAGTGGCCAGCCACTGAAGGCTAAATGTGCAAGTCGGATTGCTGAGGAAACCCGACTCCACAAGGACAAACGGGTCCCCTCAGCGTCTAGTGTGACCCTCCCAGTCCACCCTCATGCGTTCCTTTGGCTGGCTTCTGTCTGTACACAGACACACCCCGGACAGCAGGCTGCCTACAAACGGGCCAGCAGCAACGAGTGGAAGGGCACTTCGTACAGATGTGTTGCTCCCTCACATCCTTGCTCCCATGGGTGTAATCACACACCTGCAATGAATTGAGAACAGTGAAAGCGTCATGGGAGAACTCGGAGGCCTCAGCCGTCATGGTGTGGGCCCCCAGCCCCCAGGTCAGGCCGAAGACGGGCGTGAGGATGAGGAGGGCTTTGAAGATGCAGATCAGGGGCTGCCTTCTCCTCTTCCGGTGGCCCCTCAGACACCGAAGGCCTCATCAGATTCAGCAGCACCACAAAGTGGATCGTCAGGTTGATGCCAACGATTACCAGGATGGGCACAGAGAAGGTGTAGAGCGCCTTGCTCTCCGCACGGAGCCAGCACAGTTTCTCTTGGAGGTAAGCCTGCTTGGGGAAGAAGCCGGCCACGGTGGCAGCGGCAACGGCCAAGGGGCACAGGAAGCCCACCGCAACCATGGCGGGAGTGGCGGTGCTGAGGGCCAGCGGGTGGAAGACAAAGATCAGCTGATGGAGGAGCAAGAGCGCCTGGACCACCATCCAGAAGAACACGGCCAGGTAGAAGAAGTGGGTGAAGAAGGCGGCTGCCACGCACAGCGCGCTCTCGTGGTCCGCTGTCAGCTGAGCCACCCCCAGGAATCAGACGCTTCCGGTCAAGAGAGAGAGGGTGAGGTTGACCAGGGTGGTGTAGCGCAGGTAGGCCACCTGGAAAGAGGGGAGAGAGGCTTCCTTTGCCATCCCACCAAGAAGATGCAGGACCAGGCAGTGCACCTTTGTTTACAAGGACAGGGAATCAGGTGCAGTGGGGGGTGGGAGAGTCACCCGGGAGACTATGGGTCGTGGCACAGCCCACTCATCCTCTGGGAAGCAGCGGGCAGGTCATACGAACCCCTTGCCCAGAAGAATAGTTCCCCCGAGCCCTCTTTGGACTGAGAGACCCAATGGCAGGTCCGTCTGCTATAGTGGGTGAGCACCATGTGGCCTGTGGCTCCCCCCACCCCCAGCCCCAATCAGGGCAGGTAGCCTGCAGCCAGAAGCAAAGCAAGAAGCTGGGTACTCCTTTTACAGACTTCAGAAGGATGGAAGGCTGAGTCAACCTTGAGCCAGCTACCTGGGATTGAACCCCAAGTTGTGAGCAGAGTCTTGGCCACAGTGCGACCATCTGTTGAATAGAGGGGGACGAGCACCTCACAGGATTTGGAAATTAGACTTCTGTTAATGCATCCTAAAATCGCATTTGCCTTTTTGGCAGCCCCCTCACTCTGTTGGCTCCTGTTCTGCTTGTGATCTAATAAGACAATTCCAGTATCCTTCTCACTCCTCTGAGACATTATCCACAGCTTCAGGTCACCTTTTATGTACAAGGATTAAAGGGGTCCGAATTAAAACCGAGGGACATTCCCAAAGCAGCCTGGAGGAGCAGATGGAACCCAGGGTGGCCCTTTGTTCTCCCTTGCAACCAAAGGAGGGCGGGGGCCACGTTTAGGAAAGCTGGGTGCGTTTGGACTACAACATACATCCTCCCCTAGCCATGCTACTCAAGAGATCAGGGAAACTCTCATTGGATGCTGTGAACCCCCCCCCCCCAGCCCCCATCAGCTCCCCTCAAAGGCCAGAGAGTGGAGCAGCTTTGGAGATTGTTGGTGAAACCAGTTCAGAACAGGGATGGTGAGACTCACCCTTGAGGCTGCAGCTCCTTCCGTCCCCGCACCAGCTCCCAGGGCCAGAGGGAGGCAGTTCACCACCACCCATAACATGCCAGGTAGGGCCATCTGCTGGAGCATCTTTGGCTAAATGTCCCCAAAGATGGTCTGGGGCAGAGGCTGCCCTTGGCTCAGAATTGCAAACCTCTCTGGGGACATCCCAGAACCAGGCAGGGTGAGGCCTCCCAGAGGCTTGTGTGCTCAAGGTGGGGAGTGGACCACCCAGCCCAGCCCAGCCTTCCCAGCAGGTCAGAGGGGTGACCACAGGTGCACATCAGCATTGAGCTGAATTCAAGACGGAACCAGCGTGAAAACTCAGCTGTATGTGAAACCCAGCTGTGGCAATCAGTGCCTTCTGTCTGACCAGCCGAACAGAACAGCAGGGAACCGTTTCCACTGTGCTTTGCAGGAGGAAGAGGGTCGGTTTTAAATAACTAGGGAGGATTTTTTAAAAAGAGATTGTTTTATTATGGGGTTGTACTAGAGCTTTTAATATTACTCTTATGAGTTTTAATGTGATGTCTGTTCAATGCTTTTGAAACATTGTAACATTTTGTTATTTAGCTTTTAACCTTGTTTCTTTTAATATTGTAAGCTGCTTTGGATCCTTTGGGGAAAAAGGCAGCCGATGAACATTTTAAATAAATAAATAAAGGCCTTCTGACTCTTTTTTGTGCATGTTCGCAAAAATCCTCCCTCCTCCCCGTAACACAAATGGTCAGGCCCGTGTGCTGGGCTTTCCCACCCCAGTGCAGAGGAGAGCAAGGGAACCTTGAATACGGGGGAGTCTCCTCACAGAAACCCCTCCCAAGGTCACCAGAGGTCAGCTCAGGGGAGGCTTTTGAATGGCAAAGTGGATGCCCCTAACCCACCATGCTTATACTTTTCCCCACAGTGCTTAAAGCACTCTTGGGGTGGTATATACAACTTAATTGTGCAGGCTACACATTGCCTCCCCAGTGACCACAGAAGAATGGAAGGCTGGGTGAACCTTGAGCAGGCTACCAGAATCCCCTGGGATCAAACGTTGACCACGAGCAGCATTTTGACTGCCATCCTGCAGCGTAACCATTGTGTTATGAAACTCTCGGTGAGAACTCTTGCTCTGAGAACACCCGGAAGGCAGCCTGCTCTTCTCTGCAGATGAATCGCTGACTATTTCCACTCCTTGAGCTCGGGACCTGCATTCCCCCCTCTCTCATCTGTGTCTGGGAGGGAGGGAGGGAAACCTCTGTCTCTCCAGATGCTGCACTCCAGATCCCATCAGCCCTTGCCAGACCAGTCTGCGGCGAGAGATGATGGAAGCACTGGTCCATCACCCCAGGGAAGGTCACAAGCCCCTTGCTTCTGCTTCAAGGAAGTGCACAAGGACAAGGGAAGCCCTGTGATTAAACTAGGTATGAGCATGTGGGCAGGTGTACCTGCACGGGCATGTACTCGTGAAAGAGTGCATGAATGAAACTCAGATGTTGTTTACCAGCACGAGGGAGCACCGGATGAGATAAAACTGCATCTACCGAAAGGGAGGGGACGTACCTTTTCTGAGACAGGGAGAACACCGGCTTACATCACCCCGGACCTGAACATGCATGTCGGGTGGGCCACGTCAATGCTCCCAGGAGGCATGAATGTGTCTCACTCTGTGTGTGTGTGTGTGTGTGTGTGTGTGTGTGTGTGCGTGCGTGCGTGCGTGCGTGCGCGTGCGCGCACAGGCAGGCAGGCAGAAGAGCTGCATTCATTGCCAGAGCATGTTTGGAGACTGGCTGAGCAAGGACCAGGAGGAGTGACATCTCTCACACAGAGCAAAGCCACGGCTTAAACCCTGGAAGGGGGGGCAAGGTAAGCGGGCAGGCCCCTGTGCTTCACCAGGTGACACATCCTGAGGCCCAACCTGGATGGGCGGCAGGGGTGGGGGGAAGCTTTACAAGTGAGCCCCAGACCATTTGGCCCCCCTCGGCTTGTGCTGAAGGCTGGGGAGCAAAGGCAGCTCTTTGGGAGATCCAGCTGTCCATGGGGCTGGTTGCAGGGCTGTGGGGAGGAAGGCAGGTGGATGCACTGGCAAAGGCACTCAGCATCCTCTCAGAGGTTGTAACCTTGAGGTCTCTGCAGGGAGAACTGCTCCGGGTCGGGGTGTGTGTGTGGTCTCCGGGATGCTGAGATATTTTAAGAGGGAGGTTCTCTCGGTGCTCCTCCCTCCCTCGTGCCTGCTTTTCTTTTGGAGTGCTTCCAGAAAAGACGAAAAGACCCACATCAGTTTGTTGCTCTTCGTCTCACTGATTTGTTTTGGTTTTTTAAAAGCTAGGGTCCCTATTTTCAGCAAGCCTCACTCAGCGAAAGCCCATTGCGGCACCACATCACCAAAAGCTTGCATTCTCTTTGGGAGGTCTTTGAAACCCCTCGTAAGCTATAATTTGAAATTGGCTCTCTAGCTTAAATTTGATATAATGCAGTTATTGTGGTGTCTTAATGGAACTCTGATATGGAAATCAGTTTGCTAACAAAGGAAATAAAACATGCCTCCAAAGGTGGTGGTGTGGGGGGGAACAGTGCATAGCCGGCACAATTGAAATGGTAAACTGTCTTGCCCACTGTGGGAGAGGACCAGCACGAGGAGGATGCCAGTGAGGAGGAGACTGGTGTCAAGGGTCTGGCAGGTTTGTTTTTTAGCGGGGGGGGGGGCAGGTGCCCAAGCTGGAAAGCCACCCCACACGCCAAAGGCAGACCTCCTCCTTGGGTGTTGCTGCTCACCTTGGGACCTGTCTCCCTGCCTGGCCAGCCAGAGAAGCAGCAGGCATTCCCTGGGGAGCCCATTCATGCCCCAAGGCCTGCAAACCTCTGGTCTGGTCCAGGAGCCTGCCCCACATCAGGTACTCAGAGCTGGGAAACCCCCCTCTGGATGGGACATTCTGGGTCTTCTTGTCTTCTTGTGTGTCCTCAGATCCATCGCCTGTTTCCCCAACAAGCTTCTCTCTTTCCTTTTGGCTACTGTCTTCTCTCCTTCTGAGTGGAAGCGAGAAGAAAATGTGACCTGCCTTCTCAATCCATCCTCTTGCTCTCCAGGGTCATCCCCCCCCCCCCCCCAAAAAAAAAAGAATGCTCACCCAACGTTGCCCACGGATGCTTCAGGGACACTGGCAGCCACAGGAAGCCTTTGCAAACAAGAGTCTCAGAGCCAGCGAGGAGGGGTGGGGGTGGGGCAACCTGACACAAGGGGACATTTAACGTCCTGCTTAGAACCACAGAATGATTTGGTGAAGATGGAAGGGGCCGCGAGGCCATCCAGTCCAACCCCCCCCCCCGCTCCATGTAGGAATACACATCAAAGGAGACCTGCCAGGTGGTTATCCAGATTCCTCTTGAAGGCCTCCAGTGTTTGTTTGTTTGTTTGTTTGTTTGTCTGTCTGTCTGTCTGTCTGTCTGTCTGTCTGTCTGTCTGTCTGTCTGTTTACTTATTTAGAACATTTTTACCCTGTCTCCTTGGAAAAGGACCCAAGGCGGCTTACAGTAATGAGGGACAATATACAGTCCAGTGTTGGAGCACTCACCACCTCCTGAGGTCACTGATTCCATTGCCTTACTGTCCTAACAGCTGGGAAGTTTTTGCTGATATTCAGCGGAAAGCTGGGTTCTCTTAGCTTGAGCCCTGTGGTGCGCGTCCTTGCACTCTTGGATGACTGAGAACATATCCTGCCCCTCCTTTGTTGCTCCATCCACCAGCCCTTCGAATATTCTAGTCCTCCCTCAACACAGCTCAACACAGTCTAAGGGCAACTGAAATAACAGTGTTCCTGGCTGACAATTCGTTTAAGGCAACTGGGTCTCTTTCTGGTTTGTTCGCAGCCCTGCTGCCCACCTGCCTTGCTAGGACATTCCCCCACCTGCCTCTCCCATCCCTCTTCTGAACTTATGGACAGGGACCCTCCCCACAGCTTGGGAGCCCTGGGTGGCCCACAGCAGGAGCAGGGAGGAGACCCCAGAGACGAAGGCAGCTCCGAAGTGGTGAGTGACCGACTGAACAGCTGCTTTTTCTGAGAGGCACCAAAGGGGCCGGGGAAGCCAGGCGACTGAACGGAGAAGGGTTCGGGGGAGGGGGGGGGGGAGCCGAGGGGCCATGCTGAGATAACGAAAGCCAAACTTTGGTGCGTTGCAGGGCTCTGAGGAGGGTGAGGCGAGGCGGCCCGTGGCTCAGTGGACGGTGGCAGACATGTGCCTCTGGTTACGCAGGGGTCCCCTCGGGCTCCCGGGAAGCCCCTTGGTGAAGCTGGTTCGCAGCCACGCCCTCTCTGGGAAGGCCCTTCTGCGGATGACGGAGGAGACCCTGGAGTGCATGGGTGTCGCGTCCAGCCGCCTGCGCCGAGAGCTGCTGCAGGAGGTCCTCTACCTCCGCCTTCAGCAGGAAATGGAAGAATTGTTGGACATCACGGACGGTGAGTGGCAGGAAAAAAAACCATGAATCTCCATGCATTATTGTTGTTTGTTTGTACAGTATGTGTCGTTCATGGTGCAGTGATTAAATGCCTGTACTGCAGCTAAAACTGTGCTCACAATCTGGGGTTCAATCCCAGCTAGCAGGCTCTTGGTTGACTCAGCCTTCCATCCTTCCCAGGTCTGTAAATTGAGTACCCAGCTTGCTGGTGTGGGGGGGAGTGGAATATGTAGCCTGCATACTGTAATTAAACTTGTAAACCGCCCAGAGACTAGTTGAAGTGGTCTGGGGCAGAATATAAGCAGAACACATTGGCTTTTTACTGATGCAAACTACGGAGAGTGGCCTTGTAGCTAGAAGGGCGGTACACAAACGAACAAACAAATGCAATTCAGAAGAATCAAAATTAGACAAAACTGTACCAAAGCAAACCCAGCAATAGCAGAGTCTAAGAAGAAAAAACCTGTCTGTCCTTCCTTCCTTCCTTCCTTCCTTCCTTCCTGATGAAAATACACATAGCTGGCATGTCCAAACTTCGGCCCTCCAGATGTTTTGGGCCACAACTCCCAGAATTCCAAGCTTGTATTGCCAATGGCAAAGAACTGTGGGAGTTGTGGTCCAAAACATCTGGAGGGCCAAAGTTTGGACATGCCAGATTAAGGCATCATAAACAAGATAATCAGTTTTAAGAAGACAGTCATTCTTTTAATTCTGAGAAGTTTGGGGAAATTATAAAGGTCTTGACCTGGCATCCAGAACCCTACACTGAGTGGGTCTCTCTGTGGAACAATTTCCCACAAAGTGGTGGCAAACCTTCAGCACTCCAGATGTTTCGGACCACAACTCCCACAGTCCTTTGTCACTGGCAATCTAGGCTTGGAATTCTGGGAGTTGTGGTCTAAAACATCTGGAGTGCCAAAAGTTTGCCAACCTGCCGGGAGCCTCCTTGCCCAACAGGAAGCCAGGTGGAGCTAGCCCAGAAGGCCTTCCCACTTAAGGCTCTCTCTGCCAGGTGAGCCATTTTTAAATCTCTGCATGACAGGTGGAAATCCCAGCGGGGAAAGTAATGGGATTTTCAGTTCAGAAAATCACAGAAATGCACCTTCCATTGCTCAAGGTGCTCCCTGAACATTTTCTAGCTCAGTAATTCTTCTTTGCTGTTGTTCAGTCGTTCAGTCGTGTCCGAATCTTCGTGACCCCATGGACCAGAGCTCACCAGGGCCTCCTGTCCTCCACTGCCTCCCGGAGTTTGGTCAAAGCCATATTGGTTGCATCAATGACACCGTCCAACCATCTCATTCTCTGCCGTCCCCTTTTCCTTTTGCATTCCATCTTTCCCAACATCAGGGACTTTTCCAAGGACTCCTCTCTCCTCATGAGGTGGCCAAAGTACTGGAGCCTCCGCTTCAAAATCTGTCCTTCCAGTGAACATTCGGGGTTGATTAACCCTAATTCTTCTACTAAACCCCAAAAAGCCAAAACTGGTGTTACCTGCTGCCCCATCCCAGTGTTCACGTCCCAACGGGCTGGAGTCAGATGCTGGCTCCTTTAAGGCCAGTGAGTGAGCTCCACCTTGTAGCCTCTCCCTGCAAGTGCATTTGTGCGCTTGTTTGTACACTCTTTGGAACCACTCGCTCCTTTCATTTCTCACAGAGTGATCACCAACTGCAGCCAAACGTGCAAGTTTGCCTTGAAGAGCCAAGGTTCAAAAATGGATGACCTGGGCTTCGGGCAGGATCCTGGCCTCAAGAACTGAAGGAAGATGGAAGCCCTTTGCCGCCCGGCTAACCAGGACTGTGAAGTTGAGTGCCCCACCTGCTCTGGAGCAACATGGAGGGGTTTCAGGAAGGAAGTCCCTCCTTGTGTTGCCACAAAACATGAGGTGTGTGTGTGTGGTGTGTGTTTGTGTGTGTGTGCTGCTCCTCAGCTGGTCAGAGGCCACAGAAGGGCAGGCCAGTGCTGTTTTACCTTTTGAAAAGCACCTGTCATTCCCAGATCACCGTAATCCAGTCCCCCCTCCTTCCTCTTCACTCCTAACTTTTGCTCTGGGTGGCCAAGACTTGACCTGGAGCCACGATTCACTTTTGTGAGGGTGAGGGTGCCTCTCAGAAAGCTCCTGCAACTGGAAGCCAGTGCTGGTGGCAGGCGGACTTACTCACGAGAAGGAGCAGCGTGGGAGGGACCCAGGAGGCCAACAGGCACAACCAGCATCTTAACAGCCAGAAGAAGACTGACGAAGCTGTTTGGATGAGCAGCGAAACGTTTCTCTCTCTCAAGAAAAAGAACTCCGCTGGCCATGACTCAACTTCCAGAGAGCCAGAAGAAGCACGGTCCGTGGATGGACCAGGCACCCGCACCCTCTCCTCTTGAGGTGTTTGCTCCCGGCCTCCTCCATCTCCCCTCCTTTCTTCCCAACAGCCTTTCAAGGGCATTTAATTTCCCTTTAACTGCTCGGTGAAACTGACTCCTCTCCCAAAGAGCCACGAAGACATTTTTGAAATCGTTCCTACGGGGATGCATTCTTAGGCCAACCATCAAGGCAGGAGAGGTATGAGGCAGGTTGTCAGGCCTACACGCTTCAGTGTGGGAGGATTTCAGTTCCTCCTAGGTGTCTGAATGATCCAGAGGGCCCCACCCTGCACTGGAAGTACCAAGATGGCGATACAACAGAGCCTACTCAGGGAAACTACACAGCATACGTGTATGGGAAAAATCTTTCCCAGTGGGATCTAGAGATCTCAATATTTTTACATGCATTTCCCAGGCCATTTGGGGTGACCCAAAACAGGCACGTCTCTTAAGACGGATTCTAGAATTTGCCTCGTGGCCATCCTGGCACTTTGTAGGACATTTTATGTTGCTTTTAACAACCATTGGGTGTTGTTGCTGTATTTTCTGCGGCCATCTTTAGCATTCAAATATTTATTTATTTATTTATTGCATTTCTAGACCGCCCAATTTCCCAAATAGGGACTCTGGGCGGTTAATTCCAAAACACTCTGGAAAACAACCACAGAAGGCCGAATAGACCTGCCCTCGTTTAACCCAGAAGCACATTTTAAAAAAACAGACTCCTTCAGGGGCTGCAATGATCTGCAACCTGCATCACACAGAAATGCAACCTGGTCATGTTGGTCTTGATCATCTGGCCTGGATGCCTTCAAAAGGGGGATTGGACAGATTCCTGGAGGAAAAGTCCATCACAGGTTGCAAACCTTGATGGAGATGTGTCACCTCCAGGCTTAAAAACCAGGGTACTTCAAGGACCCGATGCAGGGGAGTGGTATCAGGACAGGAGACAGAGATCAAGTCTCGTGCACTCCCAGAGGCATCTGGTGGGGCCCCTGTGAGATACAGGAAGCTGGACTAGATGGGCCTTTGGCCTGATCTAGCAGGGCTCTTCTTCTTATGTCCTTAAGCAGCTGTGATGAATTCTGAATTTCCCCCCAGCATTTCCACCTAAACTTTTCTGCTTCTCCTCCAGACGGAAGCCTCTGGTGCAGTCAGATGGTGTCACCAACCGCTTTGCTTAGCTCTGGTGAAGGTCGGACTGGCCCTTATGGAATAAACACCCACAAGAGAAGAGATGTTAAAAGGCTTGGAAAAATTATTTTATTGAATTTTTGTTTCAGAATAGGATTTTTTTTTTCAGGGGGAAGTCATTAAATACAATAAATATTTAGCAGTCATAGTAGCATTTCACGGATCAGAGCTCACACCCACGTCAGGACCGCCAACCTCTAACAGCGTGTCGGGCCAATGCGAGTCCTGGTGAAGCAAGCGTGGAAGGTTGCACGGAAGCCCGTGGCGCCAGGCGGGCAGCTTCCTATTACAGATTCCTTTGGCAAATCTGCACACTCTGCCTGCCCTGACACAGAGAGGTTGGTGGGCCCCACGAGCCAAAACACCCCTCGCCCGGGAAAAAGGGGAGGGCAGGGGGCACAGAACACCAGCAGACAGCAAGGCAGCAGCAGCAGCAGCAGCAGCAGCAGCAGGAACAACACAGCAGGGTGTGCCAAGCAACCCACCCAAATTCTGCCCCCCCCATGCCTCAGGCCCACCACAAACGGCTCAGCCTCTATCTTTCACTGAACACCACAAAACACAGCTTCTCAAGAAGGCCGAGATCACACAGAAAGACACACACCACAAACACAAACACAAAAGCAAAGATGACCCAAGCGGGCCAAATTCCTGCTTCCCAACAGTGCCTATTTTGGAAAGAGACACCCAGCTGGCCTACAGTCTAGAGCAGTGGTGGTGAACCTTTGGTACTCCAGATGTTTTGGATCACAGCTCCCACAGTTCTTTGCCATTGGCAATATAGGCTTGGAATTCTGGGAGTTGTGGTCCAAAACATCTGGAGTGCCAAAGGTTCACCACCACTGGTCTAGTGCCTTGGTTCCCAATCTTGGGTGGACCCAAGAGTTCTTGGGACTACCCACTTCCAGCAATCGTGGCCAGCGCAGCTAGTGGTGAAGGCTTATGGGAGTTGTAGTGCAACAACATCTGGGGGCCCAAAGGGTGGGAACCTAAATGAAAGGTCCCTGGAGCAGAAGGATTATTATTACCCTCCCCTAGATGCACCATGATTTTAGGCTGCCCACCTGCCCCCCACCCAACAACCTCTGGTACCTGCTGAAGAGGGAAAGGCCCAGTAAAATGGAGGTTGGGGCGGGGTGGGGTGGGGAGGAAGTCTTTCCCCCATTCATCTGTGTGCCTAGCGTCTGCTTTGGCTCCAAGGACCAGATTGACAGTGGAAACATATGCTTTCCCCAACCCATTAGCAATGGGAGGCAGCTGGTAGGTAAGTCGGCCAGTCAGTCGGTGGGTGAACTAGACCGAGCCTCCAGTCCTGCATCAGGGCAATGGGTGCAGTCCAAGTGAGCCCCACAACACCTTGCATCCTGACATCATTCTTCAAAGAGCAATGGCACAGGGCAGAAAACTCCACTGCAACCTCCCACCCCCGTCTCATCACCCCTCCTGACCACCAGCTTGTTTGGCTCCAATGCTCCATGGAGGCCTAGCTCAGGGGCAGCCCCCCTGACCCCAGTCCTCATTGGCACCCTGGGTTTCCTCCAGCCCAAAATGAATCACGAACTGGCGGTACCAAGCGGAAAACAGATGGGTTTTGTCCCAGCCACAACTCCCATGCCCTGTTGGGATCTGTGTAACCCTAATCCACAAGGTGGGAAGGGCCACTGCAAGGCAAAGGGCTTGTGGGCTCTGCGTGGCTCGTGAGAACCACTGGTGCACAAACCACTTGGTGGTGGTGGGGAAGGGCTTGGGTTAGGGTTAGGGGTTAGGGCTACGCCTTGGCATGGCCTCTGTGTCCTGCCTGCCCACCGGCCACGCCAGGAGCTCCGTCAAGGCCTGAAAGCACCTTCAGAGGTCAACTGTGGAGCTTCGGACAGAGCGGCCATTTCAAAGGGTGCAGAGGCAAAGTGAGGAGAGCAGGTTAAAAAAACGTGTGATGCCCGTGCCAGATGGATTCCTTGGTGGTGGTGGTGGGAACCGCGAAGACAAGACAGGGTACAATTTACACTAGTTGTTCTCAATAGGGGCCATATGAATGGAAAAAACAGAAGAGTAGATTTTTCAGTCTGTGTCTTCCTTCAAATGTGCCAGTCCTCCCCCACTCCCACCCAAACCAGGCTGTGCACAAGCTGCCATTGGGGTAAGAAGCCTCTGCAGGGGTGGAGGTGGGGGTGGGACATTTGAAGGGGGGACACAGACTGAAAAATCTTGTATTCCATTTTCTTTTTGGGTTGATCTGTCTGTGTTGTATCTTGGCTTGACAGGGTGCCCTGGAACCTGAGAAGGGCTCCAAAAAGGACAAGTAAAAATAAAAATATAGTGCTTTTTTTTTTTAAAAAAAAGAGAAAACCTGATTTAGATAGAACCTCAAGTCACCTTTCACAAAGCCCCTCTCAAATGAAAGTTGACAGCAAGGGACAGAAGTCCACACAAGCCCTTTCACACCCAAATGCTTTCAAGTTTTGGAGGCCTTCAGATGAAGCCGCACAAGGAAAAAAAAGGCGTGGCAACCATCACAACCCAAAAAGACTATTTTTTTTAAATGGTACATTTGATTCCTGCTGAACTCCTACTGTGCTTTGAGGTGGCAATAACGTTTAAGACCCAATGTGTTCAGAGCTCCTCCCGTCCTCAGTTCTAAAGAGGCTCCGCTGCTTCCCTTGAAGCCATGCTCCACCAAAAGGCTTCAGGAAAAGAGATTCCATGTAAACATTAGGAAGAATTTCCTGGCGGTTAGAGCTGTTCAGCAGTGGAAGATGCTGCCCCAAAGGAGGGTGGTGGAGTCTCCTTTCCTGGAGGTTTTTAAGCAGAGGCTGGATGGCCATCTGTCGGGAGTCCTGTGATGGGGGTTCCTGCATGGCAGGGGGTTGGACCGGATGGCCCTGGAGGTCTCTTCCAACTCTAGGATTCTATGATTCGATGTTTAACGTAGCAGAAATTCTGGTTGATGCGAGGAGGGGTCTCTTAAGGCACCAAATCCCTTGCTGAGAAGCCTTGGCAGGTGGGAAAGGAGAGCAATGTTTCTGGTGAGACAGACAGACTGGGAAGCCAATTCATTCCTGGAAGCTGCCAACCAGCCAGATAGGAAGGGAAGGTCTGGCAGAGGCCGTGCGGGTTTTTCCGGGGGGGGGGGGGAGGGAACGTACCTAGGAACTCTGTGAGAAGCCTATAGCTGGGTCATCTGTGCATCACCGGTGGGGTGTAGGCTAGCAGTGCCCCCCTCCAGCCAGTGAATCAGGCACTGGTTCTGTCTTTGTTGCAACTGTCCAAGCATGGAGATGATGGGTTCCCCCTTGCTGCCCTATACCTTGAGCGTGCACACACACACACACACAGACACACAGACACACACACACACCGGGCCCTTTTCCCTTCTGGTAACCAGAGCTGCCCACATCCCTGGAAAGTAAATTGGGTAGTAATGTGCAACGGCAGACCATCAGCAGCCATGGGATGCGGCACCTTCCTAAAACCCTTACATTAGAGCAGTGGTGTCCAAACTTTGGCCCTCCAGATGTTCTGGACCACAACTCCCACAGTCCTTTGTCATTGGCAATGCAGGCTTGGAATTCTGGGAGTTCTGGTCCAAAACATCAGGAAAGCCGAAGTTTGGACACCACTGCATTAGAGGAAAAAGTTGGCCAGCTGCATCATAGGTTTGCCTGGGGCTTGCTTGGGGGGGGGGTGCTTTGCTCACCAATGGGAAAAGCACAGATGCCGAGCCTCCTTCTCCCACGGCGGCCCGTGCACAGGCTGGGTGGCTGCGGCATTTCCAAAGTGGATCCTGTTAATTCCTCCCAAGAAAGAGACCAGCGGACCAAATAGTCTCACAATGATTCATTACTCGGACACACGTGCACACACGAAAAACGCACCAGCCGGCCGGCCCACCCTGAGTCAACCGGCTCAAAAACCCGGAACGGGCGAGTCAGGAGGGCAGCCCCATCTCTTCCTGCCTCTCCTGCACAATGTACAAATGATTCGTGGAATCGCAGTCCAAACGTTACAGCATCAAGTATTCAAGCATCTCTCCATTCCTCTGTACACCCATTTTCCCCTGTGCAAACTCATTTAGTGAAAGAAAGAAAGAAAGAAAGAAAGAAAGAAAGAAAGAAAGAAAGAA
>JAHTLZ010000074.1:4664438-4676445 GCA_023846285.1 Phrynocephalus versicolor | reverse complement strand
GAAAGAAAGAAAGAAAGAAAGAAAGAAAGAAAGAAAGAAAGAAAGAATCACCCTCATTTCTGGTCCAATTTGACCACCATGAAATACTGAACAAATGGCCAAAAGTCCATTTGCTTCCATCCTCCAAGCACAGAAATCAGTTTGCTTCCTTGCTGCTTTTTCAAAGGTGGATTACTAACAATTAGTACCAGCTCCTCCATTGTTCATTAAGATACCAGAAATGGGATTGGCAGTCAAATTTAAGAGTAGCAACAACAAAAATAATAATAAAAAAGACCTATTTACAAAAAAAAAAAGGAATGGGAAACAAAACAAACAAACCAGAGCTAAGTTCCAGCTCTGGGATTTTACATTGCTTGCGTCTGGTTTCTGGACATAATGACCCAAGTTTACAAAATTAAAAAATAATAATTAAATAGAAATTCCACAACTGCAGATGCTTCTACAGAATGGAATGTGCCCCCCACCCCACCAAGAGGAAGGCTTCCTCTCATTTCGAATGTTTGGGGCAAAAAAAAAATTCCCATGATCCCAGCAACCAATTCCGTCTTTGGAACCTCCTTTGCTGCGCTCCGTTTCTTCTGGGTGCAACCTTTCCAAGACGTTTGGGTTTAGGCTGCACTCTTCATTCAAGCACACAGATGCACAAAAAGGAAAAAAAAAGAGAGAGAGTCTTCATTAAATAAAGCGGCAACAGAAGAGAAAAATCAGCCCTCGGTCTTCACCACCACCGGCACCGGCACCATCACTTAAACGAGACAGGATTAATGATTGTGGGAAACGAGACGGAAAGAGAGACAAGCCACATCTCGAGAGCCTCTCTCGTCACACTGGGCGCGCAAACCACCAACGTGTCATTTTGGGCTTCGTGGTGGACAACGGGGTTGGCTCCTCTGAAGGAAGCACCGGGCGGCGTGGGGTGGGGTGGGGGGCACCGGCTGTGACGGCCGACCAGTGGCTCCTGGGAACACCCTCCCTCTGCAAGTCTCCTGCCTTCCATGATGGCGAAGTGTTGTGTGGGTCTTCCTCCCTGGAAAGGATCAACCTGCCACACCTTGGTCGTGGAGTCCTCCGTCCTTTCCCGTCTCTTGATATTGTGCAGGGCTGGTGGGGGGGGGGGGAGCGTTTTGTCGCTGATCCATGGCTGCTTCAGAGCCACTGCTGGTGCCTCGGTGGTTGCTCCTTTCGAGGTCTTTGAGGGTTCAAGAGTGTTGACACCCCAGGCCTGGCCCAGCCCTCTAAAATCTCAGCATGTGGCTGGTCCCCTGCTGGCAAAGCCCCTTCTCAGTGCGGTGGCCTCACGGACCACACGTTCCGGGAGAGACTTGGCCCCGTGGCCGTGAGGGAGGGGGACCATGGGACAGGGGGTCCCTCCACCCATCCATCGGGTCTCGCCTGTTCTCCGCCCCGCAACGGACCATCCAAGGTGGGCCAAGTTCAGTTCCATGGTGATGGCTGAAGGATATTTACACAGGCGGGCTGAATTTACAGGGCCTCTGCCGAGCGCAGGCCCAGCTTCTCCTCTGCTGCTGCTGTTGCCGCCCCTGCCTCCTCCACGTCTAGTCAATCGGAGCTGGGCTTTCGCAGCGAAAAGGGGCGGATGTGGAAATGTTTACTCAGCTGGCTGACCTGGAAGGAGAATTTCAAAAAGGTGCTCTGAGAGGCATTTCTCCATTTAGCAACCCTCGGATCCACCCACCACCCCGCCCCCCCCCCAAAAAAAGAAACAGGAGGGGAAATGACCCTGGAATAAGGAGTAGAGCAAACTCCTAACGAGTCATTGACTCCACCCTGCTGGAAACAGTTGCTTTCCATCGGCTGGAAGCAGCACAAGGAACTCACCACGCAGACTCCGTAGTGGACGTGGGCCAGGGTAATGAAGGCGGTGACCAGGTACAGGAGGGCTGTTTCATGCTCCGGCAGGGCCCTGGACATCACCAGCAGGACCACCGCGGCCAGCGGGAGGAGCAGCCAGTTGAGGGGCTGACACCGGGTGCTGCTCATCTGGCAGACGATCAGGCGGCACTGGAGGGGCCAGGGGACGACAAGGTCCCAGTGAGGAGAGGGTTTCAGAGGCAGGAATGGGGGGGGGGGCTCGCCCATCCAATGTCTGACTGGCCCCCAGCCCAAGCAGCCCCCTGCTCTAATGTGAACCCTGAAATGTCAGACAGCCTTCCCCACAGCTGCCCTACAAAGCCCTCTTGAGGACTAGCAGCTTGACAGGTCCTGAGCAGTTGAGAGATCCTGGCACTGGACTCCCAACCCATGCATCTGGAAGACTCTTGTCTCAAAAAAAAATTTCATCCAGACCTCAGCATCTGCCAAATTTTGCCTGTTTCACTGACTTATCCATTCATTCATTTGATTTATTTTTATTTTGCATTATTTGTAGGCTGCCTTTCTATCACAGAAGGGACCCAAGGCAGCCCATAATGTTAAAAATGAAAGCACAATAAATTGCTGATTAAAAGAGCAATGAAATGTACTCAAAACCCATCATGTACTTTAAAAAGATTTGAAACTAACTTGAACCGGTAAAAAAAATCTTATATCATACAAAAAAGCCATTTAAACTGGTTACCTTTTAACTCAAAAGAGGAATAAAACCATTTAAAAGTGCATATGAAAAGGTGACCTGCATAACTGACCAAGTCCTCTCCGGGAGCAGAGGCAGATTTCTTGTCACTTCAGCAAACTTGGCAGATGGTTCCCCCCCCCCAACTCTGGTGCCCTCCAGGCTCCGTCATTCCCACCCTGTAGGGTCTCTGGGAGTCACGCTAGCTGGGGCCCGATGGGAGTGATCGTCCCACCTGCCCAGGGGGCGCCTCCAGGCCCAGACAAGTCAGCCTGGGTCCCTCCCAGTTGGCTTTCCTTTCCTTCTGGTCAGCCCCGGGGAGAAGGTGTGTGGGCAGGTGTGCGCCGCCCGTGCGGGAGGGTGTCCAAGGCCTTCAAGAGGGAAAGGCACTTACAGAGATGTTGGCGAAGGCGGTGCCCACCATGAAGTAGAACAGGCGCGGGTGGGCCTCCAGGATCTCGGTGGGCGACTGGAAGATCCAGGTGGTGCAGAGGATGAAAAGGAGGACGGGAGAGAGGAAAGGGAGTGTAGCCTCGTAGAAGGAGTGGTGTTTCAGGGTCCGCGTCTTGTAGGCTCTGGGGAGCAGAAGGTCACCGCTGGAGGGGGGGTGGGGGCTCCCATGCACACACTGGCCGGAGGAGCAATAGGACCACAGCCCCAGAGAGGGGGCACCCCTTTCCAAGGCCAGCCTAGGCAGCCAGGGTCTCTTCCTCCTCTTAAGAGGAAGGCTGCAGCCAAGAGAGAAAACGGACCCCAATGGCTTCAGCCGGGGGGCGGGGTGGGGTGGGGTAGGGTAGGGGTAGGTGGCGGGTGGCCTGGCCCAGCCAACCCCTGCTTCCTCACATGTGGGTCTGGGAAAAGGACATGCTGATCCTCCCATACCCCCTTCCAACCCCCCCCCCCCGGAAAGCACTTACTTGTAGTAGTTCAGCAGGCTCATCGGAATGGTCACCAGGATGGCACAACCTGGGGGGGGGAGGCAGGAGAAGGGGGGCCACATGATTGCTCTGCCCAAAGCACCACATCCCTCCCGCAAAGGCCGAGCCCATCCCACCAGACCACCCTTGGGCTGCAACGGCCCGCTTCCCCCACTACTTTTTAAAAGGCAGGAACGTAATGACTAGGGATGGGATTTTAGGAATTTAAGCATCTCCCCCATCCAATAATTTGCTGGGAACCCCCTCCAGCTACCTGACGTATGACCAGAGAGAGAGAAAGAGAAAGGAGAGAGAGAGAGAGAGAGAGAGAGAGAGAGAGAGAGAGAGAGAGAGAGAGAGAGAGAGAGAGAGCAGAGCCCCCTCCCTTCCATGCCATTTCCCCCAGCAGTCTTGAGGATTCCCGGGCACTCTCAGAGAGGCCTCTACGCCTGGAATGAGAGTAGATGGGGGCTGCCTCCGTGCCTTCCCGATGCTGCTGCCAACCCCAGGGTGTACCATTTTTGGATTCCAATCCCCACATTCTACAAGAACCCCACCCCCCACCCTCAATGCAGAATTCCGGACGTTCACCTCCAGAAACACATACCTGCAGGCACCATGGTTTCACTCACCTGGACAAGTCCAGGCCTTTTTTTCCCCATGCCTTGATTCCTAGGAGGAAGCCTCCCCTTCCCCAAAAGGCTCCCAGTGGTGGAGGGGACCTTCATCGGGGCAACTTCCTCCCGGGAAGTATTAGAGCAGGGAATGAAAGGCCTAGGAGGAGACCTCAGCCTTGTTTAGGTGAGTGACAAGGAAGGGGTCTCCAGGGATGTGCTTCTGGACTGGAACTTCCAGAATTCTGCCTGGAAGCTCTTGCAGAGTGCTGAGATTTGGAGTCCAACATCACCCCCACCCCCCGCCCCTGCCCTCTCAACACTGGGAAGTTGCCAGCAGGCAACATTCCCTGGTCCCTTAGCCAGCTTCACCTCCAGACACAAGCTAGCTGAGGAAGCAACTGCTCAACTACAGGAGGACCCCGTATCCACTGATTCCTGCATCAATGATTCAGTTATCCACGGTTGGCAGAAGAAAATAAATAAATAAATAATTCAGCAGCTGCAAGTGGCTTCTCCCTGGCAACCCAATTTCCACCCTGTTATAAAAACTGCAAAAGAAAGAAAGAAAGAAAGAAAGCCAGGGAACTTCTTTCAACGGGAAAAGGAAACATGGCACCAAGCAAGGATGAGAATGAACAGGATTTCCACCGGAAGGTCCTCACCGATGATCATGACGACAAACAGGTCCCGATATAAGAAATTAAAGAGGAAGGGGCTGTACCAGACCTCCACCCCCATGATGGCCGTCACGATGTACACGAAAGAGATGGTCTATAAGGGAATCAGAGAGAACGGCGGCGCGTGAGTGGATACAGCCTCCCAATGTGCCCTCTGGTCCTCCAGCGTTATCATGAGACGATGCCAAGGAGCGTGTGCTGGGGTCACTCCTGGGGAGAATCTGCTCTCAACAGCTGCCCCTTCCTACCTTCCCTGCCCGACGCTGCCTGTGTAACTCGTTTGCCAAAGGCAGAAACACGCTGGAAGCAGGCGGGAGGCGCGCCCTGCCCTTTGCAAAATCCCCAGTCAGGACTGGCGGGGTCCTTGACCAGACCCCTTAAAAAGGTATCGTCTGAAAGATAAGCTTTTGTCTCGGCAGGACATGGCAGGACCCCTGAGGGGAGAGAGCAGGCTCCAAATTTAACGCTAGCCAGATGCGGAAATGACAGGATCTGCGCCCCATGGAGACCTGCAAAGCTGGCGATTCAGCTTAGGTGTCCTCGTATTAGGTGTCACCTCAGGGGGATACAATAATAATCTGAGAACAGCACCTCTGGAAGGGACCCAGTGGATCACTGAAGACATCGTCTCTTTAGGAGCCTCTGATTGATTTCCTAACCTCTGGCCCTGCAACCAGAGACCCCGACCACTGAGCAGTCCAGCATTTGGTACCACTTTCTTTCCACCATCTCTGACGGGAGAAATATCTCAATGGGGCCCAGGGCTGTTCTCCTGGGAATCTGCTTCTGTCCTAGGGGGTTGCCCTCTCCCTCAGGAATGGGGCTCAAGGTGAAGACTGTGGTCCACCTGCATGCTTCAGTTACGTCTATCTTTTCATGCAATGGTTGCCTTCCATCACGCGGGTTCCATGGGCCAGGACGCCACTGGCGATCCGTGCCTGCGTAGCAGAAACTGTGCGGATAGCAGCAGAGAAAGGCTCTCGTTCATTTTGTTTGTTAAGAAGGCAATCCATGCCTCATTAAAGCTAACTGAAGAGTGCGATCATATTGCTGCTGCTGCTGCAACCTGTCAAGTTTCCCCTTACACAAGCGTAAATCCTCAAGAGCCTTCTGGCCAATGAACTTGAAAAAAGGGTTCTAAAGTTAGAAGCACAACACAACCCTTTTGCCTTCTGCGAGCTGACTGTGAAAGTTTTGGGGTGTGTAGAAGGATTCCAAAGGGAATCTTTGTGGGAATCTGCTCCCTAGAAGCTGGGTCAAGCTGACGTTTGCTTCAGTGAGAGAAGATTCTCCTGGCTAGGCTCCAGGCTGACCTCAGCTGTGAGGGGAGGGTCCTCCCTCTTTCCCAGCTTCTGCTTGTGTTTAGCAATGCCATATAGGCATCCACAGGTTTCTGGACCAATCCGGGCAAAGTGATGTAACAGCTAGCCTATAGTAAAGGTTTATGTACTCATTAATTAGTAAACAGCATGGTGCAATCTTTTTACTCAATAAAATACCTGGAGGACTTTTGTCTTTGGTCGACTGCTGCTGGACAGAAAGTGTCAACATTTATTTCTGAGCTCAGCCTTCTTATCTACCCTGCATACTTCTTTGATCTCTCAGCAACCTGCTCATTAAGAAACGAGCTGGTTTCCCTCTGCTCGGAAGGAAAGAAAGCAACCTCCTGCTCCAGTTCTCCCCAACACCTTGGGGGGAGGTCTTTAGGCAAGCAAGCAAATTTCATTTGGCCTACGTTTTTCATGGGTTGTATCTCACCAACTCCCCATTTTAAACTCCTCCCAAGACTGCCCAGCAGCTTTGGGTTTCTCGCCGGCTAAGAAACCCCACCCCCCAAAGTGCCGAGAAAGGATAGGTGCAGTTTCTGAGTTCACTGGCAGGGACCTGCCTGGTCTAAGAGGGAAGACCAAATGTTTCTGACTCCCTAGCTCTCAGGGAAGCAATGGGCTCCCTGGGATGGAATCGGACCCATGGTCCGAGAAGGCCTGTTTTACTCTCCGCAGCTTCCCCCCCTCCTTCCATTGTGTCTGGAGACAGCATGGACACAGCAGCTCCCTTCCTGCTGCCTGTGATCTTGCTGGAGAGCCTGGCGAGAGGATTGCCTTTGAAAGGGGCCCCATTTTCGGTGCTGCTTTGGGTTGGCCTAAGGAAGGGTGTTGCTCGGGTATGGCATTTGGAATCTGCTTCATGCCGAAGCAACCTCATACCAGAGAACAAATTCCTTGTTCTCAAATATTTGGAACATGTCTTAATTGTACTGGACTGTATATTATCCCACATTACTGTAAGCCGCCTTGGGTCCTTTTCCAAGGAGAAAGGTGGGGCAAAAATACTCTAATATAAATAAATAAAGTAAACTCCTGCTCTCCCTGTTTGGGCTCATCCAGGAGCAGAGTTTCACATGCCACCCCACTCCTTCAGCTTCTTTCATCCAAAGATGCAGGTCCTCCTTGCCCCTTCCAGCTCTATCTCCCCCCCCCCAAAAAAATGGAATTTATGGCCAGTGCTGTATGTGGGGGGGGGGGTGAAGGAAAGACAACGGCCTCCCTAGTGGGGCAAAGACAGGGTTCAACTCTTTGCTGAGCCACAAAAATGCTCAAGTCACCCTCACTCCATCCTCCTGTTCGGGCAAGGCTGCCAAAGGGGGCAGGGTTCAGGGGCGGCGGAGGGGGGGGAGAGTGATAAGGCTCTGGCAGTGCTCTCGCTCCCCTTCAAAAGAGCTGGGGTTGCCCCAGGAACCTCAAGAGGGAGGCGTTCATTGCCAGCAGCCTCTCCGGACAAGGAGGAAAGGGCAACGGGCAACCAGTCGGTGGAGCCCTGGAGCCTCCAAAGGAAGCTGGGCTTGTTGCAAATCCTTTTTCTTAAGTCATTTGCGTGCCTGCCTTCAGCGCCCAATGTTGTCCATGGCATGATAAACAGCCACGTGTATTATAAAAAAACAGGCAGGCAAACAGATGCAAGCACAAGCGGTGCTTGAAGCTCCGTCCACCCCCTCGACGGGACCTGTGAATCTGTACCGGGGGTGGGTGGGGGGTGGGGAGACTCAGCTTCGGCTGGGCACCCGGAGAGAAGGGCGTGAGGCCCCACTTACCACCTGGCTGATGTCGTAGCCCCAGGGCAGGAAGAGGATCCCGGTGTTGTACTTCTCCCAGTGGGAGAGGATGAAAGAGAACAAGACCACCCACAGGAGGAGGTAGAGGACAAAGACGCTGACGCCGTTGGTCCCCCGGCCGAAGGTGGAGTAGACGGTCACCACGAAGAACATGCAGGCCCAGCTGTCCAGGCCGTGGTCAAAGAGCTCCCCCAGCGGCGTGCTGGACTGGGTGCGCCGGGCCTGCTTCCCGTCCACGCCGTCTGCAGGTGGGGCATCAGAAAGCCAGAGGATCAGTGGGGGGAGGGGAGGAAGGAAGGAAGGAAGGAAGGAAGAGAGATGGGGAAAAGGTCATTGACCCTGCACTCACTTGCACTCACCCTAATTGCCTGGACCTGACTTGTAGAGAGAGGCAACTAGGAAAGGACCAGGCCAATACCATTTGGTGTTTTTTTATTACAGCCACTGCATGGTAAATCAAAAGAGGGTTGCACTGGCCGAGTTCAAAAGTAAATAGAATTCCTTTTCTCTGAGGCAAAATATTCCAAAAACACCTCCACCTTCTGATTTACTTTGGGTTCTTTTCAAAACAAGAGCCCACGTTACTTTCCTAAAATAGTACATTATTTTCTATTCTTAAGATGCAAAAATAAGAATTCAAAAAGTATCAAAAATAGCACAACTTAACAAATCTCAATCACAGTCCTATTCCCCTAAAAATAATAAAATCTAAGTCATCCTGACTAACTGATTACATTCAAGGTGTCTTCTAAGCTAACGTTTCCTATTCTACCTACGTGCAGTGAGATCCATTGCTCAAAGTGATCCTAAGGTCATCAGCACAACCATCAGAACAATAAATCAGAATAATGGCTTCTCTCTGTCTTCTCAACTTCTTCCCACAGCTTCCAGATGTCACATGACACAATTGACCAATGTTAGCTGACTATTGTCCGTGCTGATAGCTTGTTATGTCTGTTCCTCTGCATTCTTCAGATAAGGTCTAATACATACCAAAATGTGCTCTTAATATTCAGCTTAGCAATTCACACTATGTCCCATCATGCTTATTTCCGTACAGCCACACTAGACGGGAGAGCAGAGGGATGGGATTGGCTCTCCCACCTCTAAGAACTTCATTTTGAGAAAAACCACACCAGCCAGAAGCACAACGGCACTTTGAAGACGACCCAGTTTTAGGCACCCTCTCTGAACCAAGGAATTTCATCCATGAAAGGTCCACATTTTTGAGTCGCTAAGAGTGCTGTACTCTTTCTGCTCCGCTGCTGAGAGAGAGGCCCATGGCCCCTTCCATGAAGTAAATCTCGCCTGCCAAAACTCTCTCATGGAAGACCTTCTAGAGGTGGGCCAATGTTAAGCGTTCCACCTTGACAGGAAGAATCTGAATCACAGAATTGTAACTGTCTGGTTGGGGAGGAGACCCCACAGGGCACTGAGGCCAGCCCCTTGTCCACATCAAACATCCCATAGGCAGCGCATTCGCTACAAGCAGCCCCCCCCCCCAAACTTGGGTTTTAAACACCGTCCGGTGAAGGGGAGTCTGAAGCCCTCCGTTCCACAGTCAAACAATTCCTACGCAAAGGTCTTCCCAACATTTGAGCAACAGCTTCTGCCTTTTGACGTGGAGGCGCAGCTTTGGGGCTGCACCGTCTTCAGCCAACAGTGGTGACTTAGAAGCTGCCCATGCGATACCACTTTTCCCCCCTGCTGATGAAATCTACCAAAATGACAGCTTTTCCAGAACAAAAAACCACAGCTTTTCAAAGTAAAGGGCCGCAGGATTTTAACTTGCATATCTGGATTTTTGGTCTGTTGCCCCAAAATGTCTGAGACTGAAAGACAAAGCCCAATCCAGAGAGGTCAACCCGGTGCAGGATTGATGTTGGCGAGGGATGTGCTCCTGGCTCCTTCTCTGGCTTGCTGACAGGTGGCGGCCCCTGCAGGGTGACAGTCCGGCCCCCACCCTAATCAACACTACCGCGACCCTCTTTGACTATATATTTTGCCAGTTACCCTGGAAATCAGCCCTTCTTACCTAACGTGTAAGCCATGAAATTGAGGAGACCCACGAGGATCCACACTCCGCTCGGAACGTGCTCCTGATCCGGTGCTGCAAAAAGAAAACGGGTTTTGCTGGTGTGTGTGTGTGTGTGTGTATGTTAACACAACCTCTAGTAAAACACTTTTTGCCTTTGTGGAGATGGGCCCATTTAAGACCAGGGGATGGCATTCACAAACGGGCCCCCAAGGAGGGGACTGAGCTTGATCCGTGGCCACTGCACGTGTGTTCACTCTGAGAGATGGAGGTGGCAGAATGGAGTGGGGTCAGTAGGAAGAGGGCATGGAGGACCACATGGGGAGGCTGGGAGGAGATGCCTGCCGCTCCTCATTTCGAAGGCCTACAGCCCTGCAGACCCCCGGCAGCCACCTGCCTTCTTCTGAAGCCCTCAAGACAGCAGCAGAATAATATGCCGTCACAAAGGAGGGTGGTGGTAGTCTCCTTCTTGGGAGGTTTTTCAGCAGAGGCTGGATGGCCATCTGTCGGAAATATTGTGATGGGGTTCCTGCATGGCAGGGGGTTGGACTGGAGGGCCCTTAAGAACATAAGAACAGCCTTGCCGGAACAGGCCACAGCCCATCCAGTCCAGCATTCTGTCTCACACAGCAGCTCACCATTTGCTTCAGGGGATACCCAAGCAGATGTCTTCACCTGCTTACAATCCCCTGCAAATGGCATTGAGAGATATCCTGCCTATCTCTCCAAATTGGAGGTTGTCCTTAGGCCTCCATCATGATAGCCATGGATACCCTTGTTCTCCATGAACTTGTCCAATCCTTTCTTAAAGCTGTCAAGGCTGACAGCTGCCACTGATTCTTCTGGCAGGGAGTTCCAAAGACCAGTGATCCTCTGGGTGAAAAAGAACTTTCTCTTATTGGTTTGAGATCTAGCCCCCAAAAGTTTCATGGTGTCCCTTGAGGTCTCTTCCAACTCTGTGATTCTATGATTCTACCCCCACCCACCCACCCAGACCTCTCCTGACCCCAACACCCTGGTGCTGACATGGAGGCCCTTAACGGGAAGTCTTACCAGAGGCATAGAAGTCCGGGTCAAAGTATGCCATGAGGAAGAAGTTGAAGACAAGCAGGAGGAAGCCAGAAAAGGTGATCAAGTTCGGGGCCAGCCAAGTAGGGAAAATCTATGGGGAAGCAATTAAAAACACACGCAGAAAAGGCATGTCAGTCGTCAGGAGTGGTCCTTCTCCAACGAGACCCGCCTTCCTTGTTGACCGCTGTGGAGGAGGGCGAGAATGCCAGGCTTCGAAGTTGTTGCCTCTTGAAACAACGAAGCCCTTTCAGAGACCAGAAGCTGCCCGGTTAGGCTGGGGAGGCTTCTCCCAGGGGACAGGAGCCGGAGGCCCGGGCAGCTCAGCCAGCTCCAGGGGCAGAGGCAGGACAGAGGCTCACTCACCTTCACCACCGTGTTCCAAAAGGGATGCATCACGTACAGGGAGAGGGGGTTGTTGTCCACAGCGCTGTACTGCAAAGGAAGACGAGAGGGGAAGAGAGGTTTTTGAGACAAGGCTCTTCTGAGAAGCCCACTCGCCACCCCGAAATGCCCAACAGCCTCGCAAACAGGATTCCCCACTGCAACCCGGCCACCCTTGTGTGCTGATTTCCTTCAGCAAACATCTCTCCTTCTGCAGCTCTCAAGTTCTTTGGCACCATCACGCAAGATCTCTCTCACACACTTGGGGGTGCATGCATACACCGGGTGGCGAGTTGCTTGTGAACAGACCCGCCCATGTGCATCTTTCCCACCTCCCCTTCCAACCAGTTTCCTCCCTTGCCTCTGGTTTCTTCAGCTAGGCGCAGTGGTTCCCAATCTGTGGGTCGCCAGATGTTCCTGGACTGCAACTCCCAGAAATCCCTTCCAGCACAGCAAGTGGTGAAGGCTTCTTGGAGTTGCAGTCCAGGAACATCTGGGGACCCACAGGTTGAGAACCACTGGCCCAGACGAACACTCTGTTTTCTGCAGAACCTGAAACAACTGGCCAGAAACTGGGCTTATCTAGTGCCCATCCGTGGTTTGCCACTCTGAGTGCCACTGC
>JAHTLZ010000074.1:4626190-4660572 GCA_023846285.1 Phrynocephalus versicolor | reverse complement strand
TTGTCAAAGGCGAGTGGAACCGCTGCCGGTTGCTGCACTTACCCCCCCCCCCAGGGCACCTTCCCAAGGTCTGAACTTTGTCAAAGGCTAAGCACAGGCCAAGCGCCTAGAACCCCAGCCTCGAGGGGCCTGGAATCCAGTCCTATTAGGCTTTGCTGGGTGGCCCCATGGCACGGCTGCCTGGAGTCTCCCCCTGTTTTGTGCCAGTTTCACCCTCTGTGGAAGGCTGGAAGGAAACCTCTGCTATCATCCAAGGCTGGCCACCAGCACAAGAGACAGGGAACCTTACAGGTCCACCATTCTATCACAGCCTTCAGCAGTCCCCAGCTTTTCACATCCAGCACTTTACAAAGCGAGGGTTAAAGCTTGTAGTAAATTTATTTTTTATACATAGATTCCCTACACAGAACAGCACTACTGAATTCTGGACACACACACACACACACACACACACACACACACACACACACACACACACACACAGGTACCTTGTATAAAGGAATTAATTCGTTCCAAATGAAATTATGTTAAGCAAATTTTCCTTTATACAAATTTCCCATAGGAATGCATTGAAAACAGAGTGATCCCATTTTTATGTTGTACAGATTCGCCCCATAGGCGATCATGTTAAGCAAATTTTCCCTATCTCCGGAATTTTTATATATACTGTACATCATGTCATCACTTAAGTTTGTGCTGTAAATGATCCTTGACGAATATTTAATCTGCCAACTTTAGTACCAAGGGGCAGAACAGAAGTCAAAACAACAAGAAGTCTGTGAAGATTCTCAGTCATCCAGGTGAGTTTATCTGCAAGTTGAGTCATGGTACCTGGACTTCTTTTTCTTGAGAGATAGAAACGTTTTGCTGCTCATCCAAACAGCTTCGTCAGTCTGAAAAAATCTAGTTGCGAGTCCTCAATTTTATAGTTCACTTTGACCTCATGTCACCCTGATCTGAAAGAGGCTCATAAGATGAACAATGGCCTGAACAGGTTCGTTAGGTAGACAACAGTCTCAATAGCCTTAAGGCGAACCATGGCCCTAAAGTACTGAAACCCATAAAGTATGGGTTGTTAGCTATGGCTTTGGTGGTGAAGGCATGAAATATTTTAATTTGTCTGGGTATTGTTGAAATCACAGCCTGATAAGTGGCAGATGGACTATGCCAGAGCCGCCCCCCACCTCTGTTGAGAGAGGGGTTTTCAATGCACACATGAATGATTCCCTGACCCTTCTCTCAAACCACCTCTCTTCTCTGTCTAATATGTGTACTTCCTCATCTTTGAATGAGTGCCCTTTGTCCTTCAAGTGGAGGTGTACTGCTGATTTTGGTCCTGAGCTGTTTTCCCTCCTATGTTGGGCCATCCTCCTGTTTAATGGCTGTATAGTTTCTCCAATGTAGAGGTCTGCATTAGACCGCATATAGTACATTGCCTCTTTTGTGTTTTGGTATCGAGACCTTTGGATGGACAAGTCTCTGCCTTTTTGTGTTTGTGGGTTTGAAATAAACAGGGATGTGGGGTTTGCCAAAAATTCTTGTAAGCTTCTCAGACACTCCAGCCATGTAGGGAATGACCAGGTTCTTCCATCGGGTCTGGGTCTCAGACTGATCCCTTGTTCTTCTGGGATGGCCCACTGCTTTGTTGAAGGCCCACTTTGGATATCCACAGGCCGTAAGTGCTGTCTTCAGGTGCCTGTCTTCCTTCTTCTTGGCTTCTGAGGAGGTGGGGATGCTCTCTGCTCTGTGGCTTAGGGTACCAATGACTCCTAATTTGTGCTGTAATGGATGATGGGAGTCAAACAGTAAGTACTGATCGGTGTGCGTGGTTTTCCTGTAAACTTCCAGTCCCAGGCCATGGTCGGGTCTGATGATGACTGCACAATCCAGGAAAGCCAGACTGTTGTCTTGGGTGTCTTCCCGAGTGAACTTAATACCATGACTAAACAATAGCATTTAGGTTCTGTTAAAAAAAAAACAGCCTTATTTTTCCCTCTTAGAAAAAAAGAGTAGAATTTCAGTTCAGAAGCAAATGGGGACAGAAGGATACAATCCTGTACATTTCACATCTGTTTGGTGCATCTTGTTTGTGTCACAACTCTGGTACATATCTTGCATAAGTCATTCTGCTGTTGCTTGTTTTTTTGTTTTGTTTTTTGTTTTGCAAAACAACTTTTTCCAAGGTGTGTTTTAATGCCCTACAGAAATGTGTTCATTTTTTTAAAAAAAATTGTGCCTATATGAGTTATTAATAGAGAGGAATGCAATGGCGCATCTCTCTCGCTCCCCATGTAGGCTGTTTCAAAATCGATCCGTTATATAAAGTCTTTCGGAGAATCTCAGGAGTCAAATATAGACCGGGAACAGGGTCAGGACCAAAGCTTAATTAATTTTTATTTATATATTTTTATACCGCGCATCTTCCGGAGGAACTCTGGGCAGTTTACAACAAACAAACAGTAATCAAATGTACAACAATATACTACTACCAATAAAAGATGTATAAGTAATATTCACAATACTAAAAGAACAAAAATAATATGAAATATTCAGCAAGATGGCAGGACTAGAGTAAAAAAAAAAAAAGAACTTTTCTATGGGGCCAGCAAGAGCTGTGCTGTATCAGACCAATAGCCTCGTGGGCCCACCATTCTGTTTACATGGTGGACTACCAGTGGCTCATGAGGTGCTGGCAATGAAGACATGAGCACAACTGTGCCTTCTGTTCTACAGTCCAGATTTTGTGTTCTGTGCCCCAGACCTTCTCTGAAGTCAAACCCTGATGGGCAACCTACTGTCCCAGACTAGTGGACTTCTGCTCCGATAAAAAGCATGAGAAGATTGGAGATACGATCCTGAACAGCCTGAACGTCAGGTGGTGGTGGTACCACCACCACCACCACCACCACCACCACCACCACCACCTAACCCTTGAGCCTCGTGGCGCAGTGGTTAAATGCCTGTAACTGCAGGTAAAACTGTGCTCATGACCTGGGGTTCAATCCCAAGTAGCCAACTCATGGTTGACTCAGCTTGCCATCCTTCCGAGGTCATTAAAATGAGTACCCAGCTTGCTGGAGGGGGGGGGCAATGTGTAGCCTTCATAATGTAATTAAATCTGTAAACTGCCCAGAGATTGCTTGAAGTGGCGTGGGGCGGTACATAAGCAGAACACTTTGCTTTTGCTTTGCTTTGATCCAGGACTTCTGGAGAAGAGGCGTGCCATGGATTTAAGAACGACTCTTGCAGGATCAAGTGTTCGAATGACACTTCCCTGGGAAACATCCACATTAAAATTGCCAAAACAAGATTGGACCTGCCTTGTTGTGAAATAACAACAAGGAATGCTGTGCATTAATGTATATATAACTTTGCATCATTTTATTCCCATCTTCATCTTGGGTTATCCTGGTGGAAACATTAAACGATCCTCGTTAAGTGCCGTCACACATCCGCGGGCTTGATAAAACCTACTTTATTGGGATTGATCTTATGGGCAGACTTTAGCGTTTTATTTACTGCTCAAGTTTTGCAGTTTGATTTTGAAATGTTAAAACTTTGCTTAGAGAAGCCTCTCAAACACATTTTTGGATGTGAAGGCAATGTCCTTTTGACATCTGACTGTCAAGTGAAGACTCCTGAATTGTCACTGGAATGGCAGGTGTGGTTTTCTTTTCTTTATCTAGAAATTTAGAAAGCCCACATGGAAAAGGCCATCTGATAATCCCATTATTTCAATCCCATCTGCAGTGCTTTTCTTAGGTAACAAAATTAGTGTCACTATTTCCTGTATTACTTCATCATAAGCTTTTGGGACAGCCATATCCTAATGGTTTCATCCACTTGTATATCAAACATTTTCACTGCTATTTTTAAGGCAATGTATTCTGCGTTGCCCTAAAGTGTTCTAAAAGTGTTCTGCTTATATACCGCCCCATACCACTTTAAGTAGTCTCTGGGCAGTTTACAATTTTAATTACAGTGTGCAGGCTACACATTGCCCCCACAGCAAGCTGGGTACTCATTTTAACGACGGAAGGATGGAAGGCTGAGTGAACCTTGAGCCGACTACCTGGGATTGAACCCCAGGTCGTGAGCACAGTTTTACCTGCAGTACAGGCATTTAACCACTGCGCCACGAGGCTCCTTAAGCAGTGCTAATTCATTTTGCCCTGCTTTTAGGAACATTTTATCACCCTTTGCCTTTTCGTTTTCACCTGTGGCCTTCCTCCAAAGTGAATGAATGGCATACAAGATGCCGGAAGGATGGGTCATAAACGCCAACATCAAGAACACAAAACACATCACCCCATGCAAAGGTGGCTCCCCCCCCCATAAAAAAGCCCTAACTTTAAAAGATGCAATGCAATGCCCTTTGGCTAGCTAGCTAGCACCAGTGGTTCGGTCTAGGCCTGGGTGAAGGGGAAAGCCTACTTTGCAAGGAAATGTCCCTTGTTCCGCTGTTCAACACGGAGAAGGCAGACGTGCCGGCACTGTCTGAGGTTCACCTGGCAGGAACGAGGGGCCCTTACGACACACTGACTGCCGTCATCTTCAGGGCTGGATCCAGTTGCCTCTGGCCCCACTGCAGAAGCACATGCCCCAGCCCCGGGGCCTTGCAGTGCACAGAAAAACATGGACAGCCACATTCTCAACATTCCTCTCTGAAGCACCATTTCCCAAGGTGTGAATCCCCCCTTTTATAATAGCCAAGTCACCTGCATAGTAATAATAGCTCACTACATTTGCATAAAGAGGCATTTTTAAAGGGGTAAATTCCGAACGTAGAGGCTCCTTTTTGCCCCAAAGGGCCTGTTTCTCAAGTCAGGCATGGACACACTTGCTTTAAGATCCTTCTCCAAAAGGTTAAGGAAGAAATTATTTAGCAAGGGCTGCAACCCACATAACCGTGACCCGCAACCCACAAAAAAAAGACATTACCACCCCACTGGAGAGGTCACCCCCCCCCCTGTTCAGAAAGAGGGCCCTAAAAGGTTGTCCATGTCTGCTAATACGGTAGGAAGTCACTCAAGGTTAGAAACCCACAAGACATAAGAATCAAAAGCCTTGACTCTATTGAGGAGTCAGCTAACCAATGAATCTTCTCCAGTTCTGATGTTAGAGAGTGATTCCTTCCAACCGTTCAGGTGCTGGTCCTCATTGTCAGCATCCTTCCTGCAATGATCACTGAAGGCAGGGGTAGGGAATGCCCGGCCCTTGGCTGTATGAGGTCCACAAAATCATTTCGTCTGGCCCTGCCAAGGCAACTGCAACTACTACCACCCAGATCTACGGCTACAACCTCATCAATACCCATCTCGCCAAAGAGAAGCAAGTGCCAGCCATCGCATGAGGGTTGAGTTAATCAAATGTCTGACCAAATCTAGCAGGTTAATTTTTAAGTTTATAATTTTGTATGGCCCGCGAATGATGTTACAAATATCCAAATGGCCCTTGGCAGTAAAAAGATCCCCCACTCCTGATTGAAGATAATGTTTTTTGAAAATAAGATTGGGGGTGGTTACACACACACAATCAACCCCAGAACCAAAGCCCTGATTTCCATGGAGGTGTTATGACTACACAACCCCTGTTGCATAAATACCAGTAAAGTGGACAGAGGGACGCTCTTCTCTCACACACAAAATACCAGAACTAGCCTCCACTCAAACTGAGAGTAGGGAGAGTGGAAACAGACAAAAGAAAATACTTTTTCACCCAGCACATTGTTAGTCTGTGGAACTCCCTGCCACAGGGATCTGGTCTGGATGCCTTCAAAAGGGGATTGGACAGATCCCTGGAGGAAAAGTCCATCACAGGTTACAAACCAGGATGGGGAAACGTGTTCTCTCCAGGCTTAAAACTGGTGTACTTCAAGGGCCAGATGCAGGGGAGTGGTATCAGGAGACAGATATCTAGTCTTGTGCGCTCCCAGACACATTTGGTGGGGCCACTATGAGGTCCAGGAAGCTGGACTAGATGGGCCTTTGACCTGATCCTTCGTAGGTTATTATGTTCTTAAGCTCCAGATTCACTTTTTGGGAACCTGCCTAAGTCTGGTATCTCTAATGTCTCTTTCCGCTGGTCACCATCCATATTCCTCTTGAGTCTCACTCTCTGTGCCTCATCTGCGCTTGTCTTGTTCTCTCTCCTGTAGTCTCTGGCAGGCGTTACACACGAGGAACCGCCCCTTCCTGGTCATGACGAGACAAGACAGATTGATCAGTTAGATCCGATGGCTCCGATAGACAGATTTTTAACTTTATTGAAGGAGCAGCCGTGTTCATCCATCTCGGCATAGTGTTAAAAATAAAATTGTGGGATGCCAGAAAAGGGGACATTTTCAAGACGATAGAGGCCTTTCTCTCAGCATGTGCTTTGCTGGATCACTTCCTTAGACAAAAGCAGCGAAAACATTTTTACGCTAATACTTAAGAACCATCTAGTCCAGCATTCTGTCTCACACAGCGGCTCACCATTTGCTCCAGGGGTTTCCCAAGCAGATGTCTTCACCTGCTTACAGTTCCCCGCAAATGGCATTGAGAGATATCCTGCCTATCTCTCCAAGCCGGAGGTAGTCCTTAGGCATCCATCATGATAGCCATTGATACCTTTGTTCTCCATGAACTTTCTTAAATCTGTCAAGGCTCACAGCTGTCACCACCACTTCTTCTGGCAGGGAGTTCCACAGACGAGTGATCCTCTGGGTGAAAGAGTACTTTCTCTTATTTGTTTGAGATCCAGCCCCCAAAAGTTCCACGAAGTGCCCCCTAGTCCTAGTGTTGTGCGATAGGGAAAACAGTTTTTCCTTATCTACTTTGTCCACACCGTGTATTATTTTATAAACTTCAATCAGGTCACCTCTTAGGCGCCGTTGTCCATGTTAAATAATGGCAACATGTGTCATTGTTGCTCTTTTTACAAAAGCGTTCTAAAAATCCTTCCTTGCCAACGGACATGATGGCCAGCCACCACATTCCTGGCACTTTTGGTAGGGCCAGGAAGAACCATTCCTTTATCAAGAGTAAGAGGCTGCCTGCTCACAACTTTGTAGCCCTTTTGTGTTTGGCCTGTTTTTTTCTTCTTCCTGGAAGCATTCCAGAAGTTTATCTACATACCGCAGATGAAAGACAGGCTTTAAAACAAATACTGTACGCTGAAAAGAAGCAACAGGACACCTCCTTGTTTTAGGCTCATCTTATCTGAGCAGAGACATACCATGGCTAATTCTGATCATACCTTATGCCAAGGTTGGAATCCAACATGGACGCAATCACTTCCTCTCCTCTGCATGCACAAGCCCCCTCCCCACTGTGGCTTACTACTTGAGTTAGTCCTCATCCTATACCAGTGGTGGCAAAGCTTTGGCCGTCCAGATGTTTTGGACCACAACTCCCACATTCCTTTGTCATTGGCCGTCTAGGCTTAGAATTCTGGGAGTTGTGGTCTAAAACATCTGGAGTGCCAAAGCTTCGCCACCACTCTCCTATACCATACAGATTTACATGTCTTGGGTGTGACAACTGAGTGCAAAGCAGATGCAGAAGATTGGAAATTTTCATAAGGAAAAGTATTTTCCTCTGGTTTATCCCCAAAGACGTATTTTGAGTATTTCCCCTGGGAACTTTAGGGGAGATGGGGAAAACTCTGATGAAGCACTCTCTTTTTGGGGAATAAGCAAAATGCTTTTAATCTGTTCCCTATGCAAGGGTCTGCAGCACGTGAAAATCTATGTATAAGACTATCCATAATATTCTTACTCCATCTTGGGTCCTTTTAAGCAGGAAAGGGGTGGCTTTTTAAATTGAAACAAACAAATAATATCTGGGAACAGTCCTGTCTGTGCACAGGTAGGCACAGCTGGCATGCAGCCACCCCACCCCCCCAATTTAGGCCTTTCAGTGCCTTAGGGGTGCTTCCATTTTTGCGAATGCTTTTGCAGTGAGATGGTTTTTCCCTTCTCTGTAAATTGCCTTCTGTTCATTTGGAAGACGGCAGTATTTTACAGAAATGCGGTTGGTTGGTTTTTCCTTTCTCCCCACTTCTTCTGAGATAATAAAAACCACTGGCATGTGAGGAGATAGCACTGAACAGAGAGGAGTGGGCCATCCTTTCTTTCGCTTGAACACACAAAGTTTTTGAGACTGAACAACGACAGAGGGTTAGAGAAGAGCATCCAAGGCAACACCTTTGTGGAGAAGCAGTTGACTGGTCTGAATGCAACAGAACTACACGGGTATGGAGAGCTGCTTTGTCCAAAAGCAGAAGGTCCCTGATGACCCCTGACCTCCAGTAGGAGAAAAATAACAAGAGGGGATTCCCTAAATATGCAAAGCAGGAACAATTTTACATCCTTACAGTTGCACAGAGCGTCTTCTGCTTCTAAAGCAGTAAAATAACCCAAGTATTGCCGGGAATCCCATCTTGTTTCTTCTCTCCAAGGAAATAGGAAGAGGCTGTCACAAGGTACAGCCAAGCCTCTGGGATGGGGTGGGAGAGCAGCCCCTCTTTTAAATCAACCCCTCGAAGGAATACAGGACAGAGTATTCAAGGAGGTGAAAGTGATGGCCTGTAGGCCTCTAGGGCCTTTTCGGCTGCTGCCCCGGGGCTATGGAATGCTCTCCCAAGTGAGACCCGCCTGGTGCCAACATTGATGACATTTCGGCGCCAGGTTAAAACCTTCCTGTTTCAGAAGTTTTTAAGCTGATGATTGTGGGTCCTGTTGTGTTTTAAAGTATTGTATTTATTGCACCTAAATGTTTTTATTGTTTTAATTTTATTGAAATTCTGATGTTTTAATTATTTATTTTTATTGTGAGCTGCCCAGAGACCTCTAGGTAGTGGGTGGCATAAAAGCTATATAAATAAAATCAATCAGTCAATCAAAAGAGAGCTGTAGGTTCATTAGGTAAGGGAGCCAAAAAGATACGCCAGCCTCCTGTCCCCTTTCAAGTGTTGTTGGCAAACTGGGAAAATTTAAAAATCCAAGGGTGAAAGATATGGAATTCCTGCCTTATCAGTATAAAAGAACTGCACGTATCTCACGGTAAATGCAGCACAACTTTTTAAACATCAACCTGAACACCTCAAGGAAAAACATCAGCTGCCTTTGCAGCGGTAACCCAGCAATCAATTATTAGGGGAATGGCATTTCCAAAAACCTCTTCCAGGACTAAGCAGCCTCCTGAATCGGTCCTGTTTTACGACTGCAGCTGCTTCTGCCTCTACTAGCAGGCACCTTTCCTGTATCATAAGGAATCCAAATCCTAACCTGCACACAGCCCTGGCTCCTGCCCTTTCTCTATGGATTTTTCTGGCTAATAGAGATGTTTTAAAAAGCTCTGCGGTAGTAAAATTTCTGTTCCATTGGTGGTGGTGGTTGTGCCACAAGATTAAGAATGCATTCCACTCAAAAATATTTCTAGGGGTGCAGTTGGGCTGCTGCTGCTGGTGGTGGTCACAGTGCCGTGAAGCAGAGGATGAAATAACTCTAGCAAAAAGCCAGAGTGCATTCTTAAACTGCTTCCACTGGGGCCAGGGATGAGAAACCCAATTTCACTCTAATCCTAGAGTCACAAATGCCCTTACAAAGGAGATGACCCTATCTCAACTTTACATGAATGTTGAGTTGCAGTAATGAACTGGATGAGGATGAACAAAATGAAACTAAACCCAGAAAAGACAGAGGTGCTCCTGGTCAGTCGAAAGTGAGAACAAAGCAAAGCAAAGTGTTCTGCTTATCTACTGCCGCATACCACTTCAAGTAGTCTCTGGGCAGTTTACAGTTTAATTACTGCAATGCAGGCTACACATTGCCCCCCCCCCCAGCAAACTGGGTACAGTACTCATTTTACCAACCTCGGAAGGATGGAAGGCTGAGTCAACCGTGAGCCAGCTACCTGGGATGGAACCCCAGTTCCTGAGCACAGTTTTACCTGCAGGACAGGCACTTAACTACTGTGCCACGAGGCAACAAGATGGAGGTTCTTTTCTCAAGGGGGTGGGGCAAACACAGGTGGCGGCAGCCTTGACTGAAACCAGCCGGGCTTCCCTTCTGCTCCTTATCACACTGACCGACTAACAAGCATGTCCAAACTTCGGCCCTCCAGATGTTTTGGACCATAACTCCCACAGTCCTTTCCCAATGGCAACCTAAGCTTAGAATTCTGGGAGTTGTGGTCCAAAACATCAGGAGGGCCGAAGTTTGGACATGCCTGGCATCTCAGGGAGAGGCAGTGGTGCCTGTCCTGCAGCAAGCGCAGGAGGGAAGCAACCTCCACCTGCCATGCTCATCGGTCTGCTGGGTTTCTTATGAAAGGGCTCTGGGCCCAGCCCGGCTTTCCTCATTTCTACAGGGAACTCTGAGGAGGACGCGTGACCCATGCAATTCTGCTCCATCTGGGAAATCAATACAGATTCTAAAAACTGTTTCTGGATAAAGGCACTGCCCCGCCCAGAGCCATTTCTTTCAAAGATAGACACAAAGGATGCTTTAATTGGGGTTTTATCTTTGCCAGCCCTGCTCGGACTCCTGTTGCTTCCCTGTTTGCTGCACCGCAAAACTATACAGCACCGGATGGACCAGACGGCCCTGCCTCCCCACCCCTGACCCTCTGGAGGCCTCTCCCCAAAGCCTTGCCCCTGAAAAGAAGGCCAAGGAAGACCAGGAACCACTCAGAGGGGCACCCCCCAGAGAGCACAGCCTCTCCATCGTGGAGATCAAAGGGCAATTTCAGAAGGGCAAAACCAAGTCCAGGACACCTGAAGAGCTACCAGGAGGTGAGAACCACACCTGCACAATACAGCCAAGGCTTCTGATGAGAGCTAACGTGTCTCTTGTTATCCCCTTGGGTTAAAGAAAGGAAGTCGCAAAGGTAGAAGATGGCAAGGGAACAGAGGCCTCTAAGTTTCCCATGGGACCCTGCTTAAGATGGAGAACCCGACAGCTCCCATCTTCCCAATCCCAGTTTGTCCGTGGACTACTCTGAGCGAAACCGCAGAGAGGCCTTGGTGAAGCAACACAAAGCACATGGCCATGCTCCCAATGGCCCAGTGGATTCTGACAGACAGGACTGGGGGGGGGTGTCCCAACAGGCACCTCTATTGGTGTTGCTGATTTTAAAAATCAATCCTGATTCCTTAACCCACTCTTGTTCCTGCAGTGCTTTCTGAAAGACTGTTTTTCACCTTTCGGTTATTTTGCACAAGCCAAGATGACCCATCTTGGTCTCAGGCGGCATAGAACAGCGCACCCTCCCCTTTACTTAACCACAGACCTGGCCCAAGGAGGTGATTAATTGAGCCAGAACTTGTCTGTGAAGATTCTCGGCCATCATCCAGGTGAGTTTATCTGGAAGGTGAGTCATGGCAACTGGGAATCTGGAAGGTTTGTCATGGCAATTGCTCAAGAAAAAGAAGTCCAGTTGCCATGACTCAACTTCCAGATGCGCCAGAACTTGGCTTTTTTTATTTTGCCCTTCACGTGATTTGGAGACCCTCAACGCGCGACTCTTCTCATGAATGTTGATGCAGCTGCATTGCCTCAACTGAATTTTGGTCTGAGCAGCTGGGATAAACCAGTGCAGCTGTGCCCAGCCTCGCACTTTCCAGATGACTGGAACCCCCATCATCCACACCCAGTATGGGCACGCTGCCAGTGAATGATGGTACTTGCTGTTCAGTCTACTGTATCTGGAAGGCAGAAGGAGGTAAACAAGCAGGTGCTTTTAACTCTGACACTTATTAACCGAAGTTCCCTTTTGCCGAGGTTAAAGTGTGTGCGCGTGTCTGTGTGTGCACGCGCGTGCGTGCGTGCGTGCGTGCGTGTCCGAGAGCATTTCTGGTAAAAGGCACCAGAGTTCAGCAGGGTAGGGCAGATACACTGGGTTGGCAGCAGAACGAAGACACGGAAGAGCCAATGCGGAAGAAAGAGAGAGGCCCCACGGGATGTTAAGAGTCGCCCAAGCAGAAGGGCCTCCTTACCAACCAGCAGTGGCAATTTCCAAGAAAAAGGGGAGCCATGATGCGCAGAAGAAGGAAAAAGGAAGAGGAAGAAGGAGGAGGAGGAGGAGGAAGAGGAAGGAGGAGACCCCCCCCTCATTGCCTTCGTTGCTTTCTGTGGCTTATGCAAGAAGTCAGAGTAGGCAAGGGTTCGGTTTAAAGGGGCCACAGCCTCGCTTCTGTGACTGTTATTTGTTTGTTTGTTTGTTTGTTGTATATTTATACCGCCCATCTTCCGGATGGAACTCTGGGCGGTTTACAACTGAATAAAACCAGCAATATATAACAAAAAGAGAGAGAGAGCAGGAGAGAACTAGTAAAATAAGGAGGGGGAGACCCTCCACAAGAGGCGACGCGGGTGGCAATAGTAAAAAAAAAAATTAAGTAAAAAGGTTGCCATATGCCTCTTTAAAAAGGAGGGTTTCCATCTCCAACACAAGGATCAGATTTTCGCCAAACGTTCACAGCTGTGCACAAAGAAACCCACTGGTCCTATTGCACCCAGAAGAAACCGGCCCAGAGGAGACGGACCTCCTCATCAGAGGTGGTCTTTTCTGGGAAGCCACTGGATGCAGGAACAGTGGGCGACAGGATATCAAGTTTCAGCACACCTGGCTGGCAATCCTCATCCAACATAAGAGGGACTGGGAAGCACCTCGATTTTTGCACATTGCCAAATTTTCACAGGAAGACAACTCTTTCTAATATTATGACCAGGAAATTTATTTATTTATTTATTTAGAGCATTTTACCCACCTTTCTCCTTGGAAAAGGACCCAAGGTGGCTTACAGTAATAAGGGATAATATACAGTCCAATACAATTAAGAAGACATGTTCAAGTATTGAAAACAGGGATTTGAGGAACATCTTACAGCATTAAAAGACAACATTAATTAAAGCTACAAGAGAATGTGAGCAGTTAAAAGGAGAGTAAAATTCCATGAAAAGTTATGAGTGATGGAAACTTGCATTGAAAACATAGTGTCAGTGTAATCACACAAGATTATAAGTGGTTATAAACACAAAGTCTATGTGGTCCTATACATTCATTTGAAAGTCACGTAATAGGTAGTCCATCATTCAGGGAAAGCTTGCCTGAAGAAAAAGGTCTTTGCCTGTTTCCATAAAGACAACAGAGATGGGGCAGTCCAGGCCTCTAGTGGGAGGGAGTTCCAGAGTCTCATTTGGGAGTCTCATCTTCCACCATTATCTCTTGTTCCATTCAGGATTTTTTTTAAACATATCACATTCAGATATGATTTACCATTGCTTTCCTCTGCCCAATGGTTGCCCTTTAGGATGCCTGGGAAGATTCTCAGTCATCCAGGTGAGTTCATCCAGAAGTTGAGTCATGGCAACTGGACCTCTTTTGTTGAGAGGCTGAAACATTTTGCTGCTCATCCAAATAGCTTTGTCAGTCCTTCAGGAGTTTCTCCATTCCAATTACTACGGGAACTGTTCATTCTCTTCTGTGTGATGTGACCATTATTTCTGCAAGGAGGGCAAATGTCTCCGAGCCTGGTGTTGCAGCTTCAGTCATTCTACCTGGGGACTGCCAAATGACATTGCTTTTGGCTTCTCTGACACATTCAAGCTCTTATGTCATGTGAAGGTGCGTATTCATGAGAGAGACCTCGGACCTCTTAAACCAGGCGTGTCCAAACTTTGGCCCTCCTGAAGTTTTGGATCACAACTCCCAGAATTCTAAGCTTAGATTGCCAATGACAAACGACTGTGGCAGTTGCGGTCCAAAAACATCTGGAGGGTCGAAGTTTGGACATGCCTGTCTTAGATTCTCCTCTTAGATTCTCTGTCTTTGGAAAATCCAAAGAAAAGAATATCAAGGCATCGTATCTTCAAACATCAAGATGTGGCAGATGTTCTTCGGTTTATGACACCAATTCTTCTTCGTAAAATGCCCCACCGAAGGATACACTGCTATATTTCTTCTGTTGGCATTGAATCTCTCACACCGGCAACTTTTACACCGTTTCTTCTGCAAAGCAAGGCTGGGAAGCTTCCGGGAACTTAGCCACCTGGGTGTAGGCAGCTCAAGATTAAATACATCAGCACTTTCTTTCTTCTTGGGTAAAGAGTCAACTGAGCTTCTGTGTGTTCATCAAAGTAACTGAAGAGCACGAAAATCCCAAAATCCAAAGCATTAAACCACCAGCTGCAAGGCCATGCCCGAGAGCCAGCCCACCCAGGGCGCCTTCTTCCCTAAATCACATGGCCTGGAACACAATCTGCTGCTTAAAATGAAGGGGCTAAAAGGAAAGCACCCTTCTCCACTCAGTCCCTACTGTTGGCCTCGGGATGCCTTTCTTACACGGTCCTGCCCCTGAATTTAATCTCTAGATTGCATTCATCAAGACAGTTGTGCTTTTTTAGAGGTGCAATTTGGGGGGGCGGGAGATTACCAAATTTTCCGTTCTTTTCCAAGGTTTTTCTCTCTCTCCATGCGTTCAATATTTTACATCCCTAGCTCAGTCTAAGCCAATTCAAGGCCTTCCATGCATATCTTTTGTGCCGCAGAACACAGCGCGATCTAAACAACCACCGTTACCCTATTGGCCCCCACAAGGTCTGGCTCCTACATTTCGGAAGTAAGCTGGCTTCGAAAAGTAAGGACCACAGAAAGTTGGGCCAGGATCTTTGGGTTTTTCCCCGTCATCCATCTCCTAGATCTCTGCTGTCTGTCCTTCTGTAAGGCTTTCCCTTTGAGACTGGCTGTCTGAGAGGTGATTTTTAAAGGGAGCATCGAGCCTTGTTGCCTTGAATCTGTTTTTATTGTTGATTTTGTTTACCATTTTAGGGTGGTGTTGGATTCCCAGTGTGGTGCAGCAGATAGAGAGGTTCAAATCTTCACTCAGCCATGAAAACTCTAGGGGAGAGGGAAGGGGCAAAACCACTCCTTAAAATATCTCAATGATCTGAATACAAATATGAATTCGTATTCGTATTCAATGATCTGGGAAATCCCATGGGGGGGGTGGCACATGTCTGATTTGACTTGCTACATAATACAGAGATATGATTCTTTTAAACTACAGTGGTACCTTGTATAAAGAATTAATTCATTCCAAATGAAATTATGTTAAGCAAATTTTCCTTTATACAAATTTCTCACAGGAATGCATTGAAAACAGTAATCCCTAATCGCAACCATTTTTATGCTGTATGGATTCGTCCCATAGGCGATTCTGTTAAGCAAATTTGCCCTATCTGCAGAATTTTTTATGTTGTACAGATTTTAGGTTATACAAACTGTTATACGAGGGTCCACTGTATTTGTCTACTTGCTGTTTTTAGCTTTTAAAGATTGCCTTTTAATGATGTAAGCCACTCTGGGCCCTTTTTAAAAGGTGAAGGTTGGGGTAAAAATATTTTAAATAAAACAAAAATAAAAAATAAGTTGCATCCAGGTTGCCAAGAGTTGGAAATCTTCCCCTTCCGCTGTCCTGCTGAGCATCTTACAGCCCCGTGGCGCAGTGGTTAAATGCCTGTACTGCAGGTAAAAACTATGCTCACCACCTGGGGTTCAATCCAAGGTAGCTGGCTCAAGGTTGACTCAGCCTTCCAACCTTCCGAGGTTGTTAAAATGAGGAGCCAGCTCGCTGGGGGGTGGTGGGGCAATGTGTAGCCTGCATTACTGTAATTAGAACTATAAACCGCCCAGAGGCTACTTGAAGTGGTATGCGGCAGTAGATAAGTAGAACACTTTGCTTTTTTGTTGTTGTGTCCAACCTGGAGGTTTGCTAGTCTGAGAGCTGTCCTAGTGGCCCCCTAACAAAGGTGTTGCTGAACCAGGGACTGTGTGTTTCTCCTCTCTACCGCCAAAAATAATTTATCTCCCTTCTCCTCTGCATGCCTCTGGGTTTCTACCTCATTTTGGCTCTCTCCTTCTCTTGCTTGCAACCAGACAGATCCGTGTCCAGGGCATTTCTGCGGCCCAGTTCCAGCCTGCAGAAGACTGGCTGCTGTGTCTCTTTTCCCCTTCTCCTGTCCTGCTGGACATAAAATGATCAGAACGCTTTGCCGGCCACTGTCGGGAGGTGGTGGGCAGGTCCTGCCCTTGCCAGCCAAGCAGAGGAAGGGGCTTCAGAGAGGGCTCTCTGCCCACAAGAGGCTGCACAGCCGGTCTTGGCATCCCTGCTCCCGAATGGCCTGGCCATTTCTCCGCCCGCCCCTGCGCCACAGACGTCCAGTCAGCCCTCGGGCCCTTCGTGTCTCAGTGGATGTGACTGGACTTTCAAGCAACTCCAGGAAGGCCCAAGAGAGAGACACTCAAAGGCCTCTTGTCTTTCCCAACTGTTTGCCTTCCCACACAAAAAGAATAGCATCTCTTTTTTCGGGGTGGTGGTGGTTGCGCTTCCTGTATTTCTCTTTATTGTTAGAAATCACAGGGAACGTGACACTGTGTGGGTATTGTGTCATTACAATCATGACCGACTCTGACTCCCATGTCCATGGAGTTTTTCTTGGGAGGAATACTGGAGTGGCTTGCCAGTTCCCTACTCCAGGCGCCTACAAGCATCTGGTATTCCCTGGTGGTCTCCCATCCAAGTACTAAATGGGGACGACCCTGCTTAGCTTCTGAAATCAGGCGAGATCGGATGTGCTTAGGGCATCTAGGCAGCTCTAATGTGAAACTAGTGGTGTTAAAACTGGCACAACGGAAGAGGGCAGGGGGCTTCCTCTGCTTGCCCAAAAGCCCCCCCCCTCCCAGGGCACGAGCTGTCCTTAGGGGAAAAGGGAAACAGGCCTGTCTCTGGGCTGCAAGGCAAGGAAACCCTCCCACTTGGGTTCCTGTCCTCTCTCCAAGCACTTCTCATTGGTTCATCTATCAAGGCTGCCAAGGGTGCTGCAGGGAGGGGGGATTGTTCCCCCCCACACACCTGCAAATCTCAAGGGAATTTTAAGAGAGTTATAGATTAAGCGGAGCTGCCTAGATGCCCTAAACACATCCGATCTCGCCTGATTTCGGAAACTAAGCAGGGTCGGCCCTGGTTAGTACTTGGATGGGAGACCACCAGGGAATACCAGGTGCTGTAGGCGCCTGGAGTAGGAACTGGCAAAACCACTCCAGTATTCCTGCCAAGAAAACGCCATGGACATGGAGTCACGAAGAGTCGGTCACGACCACAACAATTCAACACACACACACACACACACACACATTAAATGGAACACAATGGGTTGTAAGAACCAGACTGTCTGCCCAGCCAATCCTGGGGCGAGACAAGCAGCGCAGGGCAGGTGCTCCAAACCAACCCAGAAAGGCACGGTTTGTGTCAAGGTTCATATTCCTACCTCCCTGCCTGCCTCTCACACACATGCACCTCACACAGCTATCCCACAATAGTCTTTCTGGCTGCCTTTGGATCCTGTTTTAATCACCAGATCCCCACAAAACACACACACTACCTCACACACACACACACACACACACACACACACACACACACACTTACAAGTCGGCTGATGTGGGGTTTTGGGTTGGTTTGGGCAAACAACCCAACAAAACCTACAACCAACATCAGGTCCTGGCTGTGGAAGCCTCCAAGAACACAATGACAAGTTACTTGCCATTTTATTGCTCCCTCCAAACAGACAAGTACAATTTTACAGAATGATTAATGAAGGGTCCCTCCCCTGTTGTTGAAGCTATGGAAAAGGCAGCCATGTGAGTCTGTGCAAGAATTCCAGGCACGCATGCATGCATGCATGCACCCACACCCACACCCCCACACCCCCACATCACCACCAACAACACCACCAACAACATCCATTTCTTTGGACATGTCTGCTGCTGTATGTCCGAAGAAGTGGAGATATTTTATGGTGGTACCAATTTATCTACTTGCATTTTATATGCTTTTGAACTGCTAGGTTGGCCAGAGCTGGGGTGAACAGCAGGAGCTTGCTCTGCGGCGTGGCACCCGGAATTTGAACCACTGAGCTGCTTGCTGACTTTGCAGCCGACAGTTTCAGCGCTCTCCCCAGGGATACAGTTTATCAAAATAGCTGTGGTGGATGGAGCCTCTGCTCTTCCACAACTTTCAACGCCTGATCTCTGATACTGTTGTGAAGAAGACCCATAGCCGTGATTTTTCTAAGAAGTCAAAAGCTCGCATGACAATAACTCCATCTCAGAGGCCTCACAAGATTTTCGAGTCTGGTCTTTCTTACCAGTAACAGAAACATGTCATTTGAGGGGGAGCTTTTGGCCGCAGGCTAAATGCTGCCCTTTTAAGGAGAAAGTTGGGCTAAAATGTTTGAAATAAACAAGCCAGCAAGCCAGCAAGCCGTTAACGACAATGAAGCTTCGGTGCTCTTTACTACCAATGCCCACCCCTGCTTGATGGAGGATGCTGAACTCCCAGCTCCGTTAGGGGAGACAGCCTTGGAGAAATGAGAAAGCAGGAGATGCTGGCCAGCAACTGGTGCAGGGAAGCTCAGCTCAGCTTCCTCTTTGGTGTGTGTCTTGTGAGCACAAGATTTATAGACCAGCCAGTGTAACCTTGCAGCTTAGAATCCTAGAGTTGGAAGAGAACTCAAGGGCCCTCCAGTCCAACCCCCTGCTGTGCCGGAACCCCCATCACAATATTTCCAACAGATGGCCATCCAGCCTCTGCTTAAAAAACTCCCTAGAAGGAGACTCCACCACCCTCCTTTGTGCCAGCATCTTCCACTGCCGGACAGCTTTAGTCGTCATGAAGTTCTTCCTAACATTCAAATGGAATCTCTTTTCCTGTCATTTGAAACCACTGCCCCGAGTCCTAGTCTCTGAAGCTTGATGGGTGGTACAGCGGTACCTTGTATAAAGGAATTAATTTGTTCCAAATGAAATTATGTTAAGCACATTTTCCTTTTGTACAAAATTCCCATAGGAATGCATTGAAAATGGAGTAATCCCTAATCGCAACCGGTTTTCTGTTGTATGGATTCGCCCCATAGACAATTCTGTTAAGCGATTCCCCCCTATCTCCGGAATTTGTTTCCTTTAAGCAGATTTTCAGTTAAACAAACCACTTGCTATACGAGGGTCCGCTGGATATAGAAATCTTACAAATATATAAACAAGAGCAGAGATTTCCCCCAGTTGCCCCTTAAGCTCTTCCATTCAAGAGGCACAGATTATTAGGCTGAAACGGCAGAGGACTTTGCCTGTTGTGAAAGAAGCCAGAGCGACTGGAGGTGCACCCAGCTGGACTCTGGACTTTGAGAAGCCACACAGCCAGTTCTGGTAATGCTCCCCCCCCTCCCAACACACACACACAGAGGGAAAACTCATTCTGCAGACAGCCTAGGTCTGGAGGCCAGCCCCAGACGCGACAGTGCTCACTTTGCCTTTAGCCAATCTTAAGAGAGAGAAACAGCGGCAACAGAACGCCTGCATCCAGGAATGCTCCAACCAAGGGGCTTATATGGGGGGAATGCAATGCCCTTAAAGACTACCTGTGCACCAGGAGCCTGGTGCATCTATGCATCCTCCTGCCTGCACACACATTTCAGGGGGTGGAGTTAAGAGGCAGGCCAGTGACATTCTAATCAAGAAGCACAGGGAGGCCGGGGGGGGGGGGGCTAGCAAGGACTAGATGGCCTGGATTACTTCTGGGAAGCAAGAGGAGACCTGGGCAGGAAAAATAAAATAAAAATAAAATGCCACCTCCTGCTTTGACACAGAGGCATACCAGCTCAGTGTCAAACCTCTGGCGTTTTGTGTTTACAAGAAGACCAAAACACAATTAAAATCTGCCGTGAACATGAAAATATATTTCAGATGATGCCTTGGAACAACCCTCTACATGACACTACTAATCAATCGGCCACTTTCCAAACCAACCAACGGTCTCCCAGCTAATGCAGAGGTCAAGGTCGACGATATGATAAACGCTGCTTTGAAGAATTTCATTCATGGCTGCCAGTTCGGCCTGGAAGTAAACACAAGGTTGTGGCGACGAAACGAGTTCATTCAACTTATTGTTGTTCAGTGGTCAAACTGCAGTCAAGCCTCTGCTCACAACCTGATGGATCCAGGTAGTTGGCTCAAAGCTAATTCAGCTTCCAACCCTTCTGAAATCAGTAGAATCGGAGCCCAGCTTGCTCTTGGGGGGGGGGGAGGGAGGCACAGCAGAGCCAAGTGCTGTTTGCATAATGATGCTATAAACCCCCACCCCCCCATCCCGAGAATGTTTTAGCATTAGGTTGGTGGTATATAAGTCAAAACAAGAACAACAACTGTTGTTCATACGCAAATCGCCTTAAGTCCAATAGTACATACTACTGGTGATCATCATAGCATAATCTTGTAATAGTCTAGATTTCTGGACTCTTGATACAGTAAGTCTTTGTTGGTCACAGTCTAGAGATGCTTAGAATTACAGAATTTTAGAGCACTTGAAAGTTGCAACAACAATAGCAAAAGCAATAACGAAAACAATAATGATGGTGGTTAGCCAAATATGAACTTGCAGATCCCCGGAGTTACAAAGACTGTAGGTATAACAGAATTTTACATTTATTTATTATTACTATTATTTTGCTGGACATGTAATGCCTGCAGATAAGGTTTGTTTACAGACAGAGAGGAAGTGACAACTAAAAGAGTTATAAATATGGGGACAGAGAAAACACAAACAAGGCCCTCAACTCATCATAACACAGGCATGCCCAAACTTTGGCCCTCCTGATGTTTTGGACCACAACTCCCAGAATTCCAAGCCTGTATTTCCAATGGCAAAGGACTGTGGGAGTTGTGGTCCAAAACATCTGGAGGGCCAAAGTTTGGACATGCCTGTCATAACAAGATAGCCCCATGCTGCTTTCCACATGCTGGATATCAACAAAAACAATGTAGCAGAACCGCTGGACACCGAGGCAACTAACAAACATCACAGCTGTTGCTCCACAAGCTTTAGTGCGTTTAACTAGGCATGGGCGAGGATTCAAAGCATTTTTTCTGTGGGCGTCTAATAATATGCTTAGAGGTTAAGGAAGTTGCTTTAATACATTTTTGCTTTCAACATCTTTCCATATACTTTATGCTGGTTAAATATAACTGAAGATTACTTAAAAGTTGCAATGCTTTTACTTTTCATAAATGTGCTCTAGAAATATATTCTTGACCTTAGGCCAGTGATGGTGAACCTTTTAGAGACCGAGTGCAGAACTGCCATTCATGATCCACTAATTATTGCCCGCCTTCCAGCTCCCATGTAGTCTTAAGCCAACACGGCCAGTGACCTTAGTTTAGGGGATGATGGGAAGTGTTGTCCAACTGCCTCTGGATGGCAACAGGCTCCCTGCCCCGGCCTGCGGAAAACTAGCTTACACAACCACAAAATAAATATTTCATAGATACCTTGGTTTCTAACCTCAGGGGATTCCTGAATGTCTACAGCCAGGACCCTCATGACTTCCAATCTGCTCCAGGGGTGAATTCCATCCCCAGAACAGACTTCTCCTTCTTCCTCTCTCCACAAAGGAAGCTGGCAAGCAAGCCGCCGCCACCACTACCCATCCCATGAGCATTGCCAGTTCAGCAGAGGTTGGGGATGGCGGCGGGGGGTGGGGGGGAGAGCATGGGTGTAGAGAGGGCTGCTTTCAGCTGCCTTCAGGGAAGCTGCTGGCATGGGTTGCAGGCAAGGGCAGCTCTCCTGGCGTTTGTGATCTATATCCGTTGTGTCCAGCACAGGCCACAGGTGGCGGCGGGGCCTTGGGAGACAGAGTCATAGGATCATAGAATGCGGAGTAATAACACCCGGAAGGCCACATTTCTGAATTTTCAGAAATATTTGTATGGGAACAAATGAGAGAAGAGAAGGGGAACTCTGCTAAGATGGCAGAATCCAACGGGGTCCTCTTTCTAAAAATGCAACATTTCTGGAATTGAGGGGAAGGAGCAGAAAACATCCCCCCACCCCCAACCGCTTTTCTCCCAATTCTTTTTCTATGGGTTCAACATTTCCAGAAACCTCACAGCTCTAATCTGGAAAGGTAATGCTTTGTTGCCCACACCAATTTTAATTAGACAACAGGTGGGAGACGGCAGCATAAAATACAGTCCAGGTGTGTGTGTGAGAGAGAGGAGAGCTACTGTGCTGGGATCCAGCTTATCGGGAGCTGAGCAGGAGGAAAAGGAGAGGCCTCAGAGTCCAGCACTCAAGGGGTGGGGGTGGAAGCAGAGAAGATGCTGAGTTTGTCAAGGAAAGGCTAGTCCGACTGGTCAAATCGCTCCCTCCAGTGCTGAATCCAGGCCTCGCTGATTTGCAAGCCCAAGGACAGAGCGAGGCCCCTCCCTACTCCTGCCCACTCCAGCGAAAAATGGGGAGTGGGCAGCCTCCCACTAAGAGCGAGCTGCACTGGCATGTACACCTGCAAGGGGTGAGTTCTTCGCCCAACGGCTTGCACCCACCAGGTGGCCCTCGCCTGTCCACACGGCAAGGAGGAGGCAACAGGGAGCTCAGAAAGATGCTCCCCAGCCCAGCAGTGGTGCCTACACCACAATTTCTCTTGCAACAGCAATCACGCGGGCCCACAGCCGTGAAGTGCAAGAGAAGAGCCAGCGCTGGTTTTATTGCAGCCCCTTGGGGCTCTCTTCAACTCAAGTGCCCCCTTCTCAGAGCGTGCAGTAACAGGCCTTCCTGCGCTTTGCATATGTCCATCAGCCTCCCCCCTTGCCCCATCTCTCCCCCCCACGTGTAGCTGAGGAAGGTCATCCATTCCCCAGGCCACCCCTTCTGCCTTCTGGTGGAGCAAGGTGCCTCACTACTGTGGCTGGTGGAGAACTCCCCCACCCCACCCCCAGTGGTTCCACTTTCCCAGTAAGAGGAAGCTAGAAGGCTCACCTGTTTTGCCCCACCAGGCATGGAGGCCCAGAGCCACCCCATCGCCTCCTTTCCCTGCTCCCCAGGATGGGTGGAAAGCACCTAGGCTGGCACTTGTTTTGGCCTGGTCCTTGCGAGCAGGACCCCCCCCCCCCGCGCTGTCTTAGCAACACAGCAGCTAAACTGCTTCTAACCCTTCTTTCTAATCTGGGAAGGCACACGGATCTCCCTGCAACTCCCGGGGCAAACTAGGCGGGAGGGGGCAGCTCCAGAATAGCACAACAGTTAATGCAACCCCTCACCACCACCACCAAGGCGGGTCAAGGGATTAAGCCCCTGAGTAGCAGCGGATCACTCACGAAGGCAAAGGTAAACGTGGATCGCCCACTGGCCAAGCCTGGACTCCAGACGCACAACTTCAGACAGGCAGCAGGGACAGCAGCTCATGACGCAAAACCCAAGCAGCACTGATGCCCAGAAACCATCAGCAGCTCTCCTGTATCCTTCCCCTTTGCAAAACGCCACACCTGGCCAGCCTCCAAGCTGGCCAGTGAGATCATACCGCTTCATCTCACAGCCCTGCCTTGCCAGGGGACCCGGCGCAGCCAGATCTGACTTGGACGAAAAGCAGAAACATCTCACAGCTCATGCAAGCTTCTAAAGAACATCGCCCACTCTGCTAGTTTTTCCCAACAGTACTGGAACTCCTCACATATCTCACTGGGCCAGGTCCAAGAAAGCAGAAGGGAAATTCAAGTAACTGTTGCAGAAAAGGGCTCCCACGTTTTATCTATCCAGTGGCCGTGAATAGCCTGGGAGAGCATGCGAGTTAGGAGAGAGAAGCCCCACTAAGCCCACAGCTCCAGCCTTCTCTGTTCTTCCCACATGGGACATCAAACTGAGGGGCAGCCTCCATGCCACTGATGGAAGTCTGCAGCGCAGGCCCTTCCTGGAAGCACGTGGTGGTGGTGGTGGTTGGGAGGATTTGAATACAGTACATGCTCAGAGGAGGCCAACCAGATTGGTCCATTTTGCACAAAGAGGAGGGCTCTCTACCATTGCCCTTCCACCATGGGAGGTATACAGGAAGCTGGGAATTGGGGGGGGGGAGGTGCAGGGAGACTCCGCTTGATCATTCCTTCCATCCTATTATGAGAGGGCAGGAAAAGAGTCAACACAAAGCCAAAGACTTCTTGCTGGTCAGGCCCTTCTCCTGCCCTGTCCTGAGCACTTCTCTGGCAGGCACAACACTTGTGGATGCCTTCCACTGAGTGGATGGGAACAGGATCCAGGGGAAATCACCCTGTGGGGCAGAAAGAAGGCAGAAAGCGGTGTTCTCCCTCCCCCGCACACACACAATTGCTCTCTAGCCTGCCTCCTGGCTGAGCCCGCCCCCCCCCCACCCGGTCTGGGGGTGTATTAGCTCAGCAATGCTGAAATCAATTGCCACCAATGTCTGTTGTTCTGCAGAACGACTGATTCTGCCAACGATGGAATGTCAGCAGAAGTCACAGGCTGTACTTTTGCCTTTTTAGAAATGTAACCTCTCACCCTTTCGACCTTTGCATCCATGTGCGGATCTCCTGCCAACGAAGGAGCACACCTGATGCTTCTGACTCGGCACACACGCCAGCCAAAACACACCTGCGAGTTGGCGTGTTTTGGACTGAAGTCCACATCTCTACTTTAGTGTGGTGTGTATGGGCCATTTACATTCAGGCCGCAATCCTGCCACATGCATTTATGGTGCAATCAGGGAAAGAGGAGAGAAGGGAGTGATGCTGTTTCAATGCTCCTAGTGGACCCGATGCCCTGGGCGCCCCACAGCCTGCTGCCCTCTGAATGGGTTCAACAGCCAGTCCCTTCTGAACCTGCAGAGCTAGACCCCCTCACCTTTTGTTCCAACCAGGCACACTCTGCTCTGCTTGTGTCACACTGCAACTCCTTTAGCCACGGTGAGCTGGACACCTTTCTGGTTGCACTGTATCACAAGCCCCCCCCCCCCCAATTGCCTTCATCTGCCCAGCTGTGTTCCTCGAAAACCCACCAACCTCCTTCGCCTTTTAAGGACACCAACTGCAGCCAGGGATCCCTTCCACACTGAGAGATCAAGACTTCCACAGCGTCCACCCTTTCCATACTGACCTTAAGCTCAATGGGATGGGCAGCAAGAGTGGGGGCACCAACACCCGCTCGGACCTCCAGATACAGTTGGGAAAGAGACTGGCCAGGGAACCTGGGGAGGGGGGGGAGACCCTAGGCCATTCTGGGCCAACCAGCTTTCCAGCTGTTAGGCTGGCACCTGCTCCTGGGTCACAGCATTGCAGTGGTGTGGGGGGCTGCCTGAATTCACAGGTGAAAACCTGGGCGGGGGGAAGGGGACACCACCCAGGTGAGCAGGTTTGGGGGGGTCTCATAAAAGGCAGCTGGTGATGAGGACCAGGAGCGAAGGGGGTGGGGGTTGTCCTTCCACCTCTGTTGTTCCCTGGTTTTTTTTGGGGGGGAGGCAGGCCAGGCTCTGGGGCAACCAAGAAGAGGAGGACTTTCGCAGCCCTTCTGCTGCTGCTCCTGCTGCTCTTCCCGGAGCTCCGCCCGGTGCCCTCCCGCTCCGCCGAACCCTCTGGCGAGCCCCCCCCATCATCATCACTGCGTAGGCGGTGGCGGCGGGGGGGGGAGCAGTTGATTGGGGAGGGGGCTGCCCTGGAAAAACACGTCTGTGTGTGTGCGTGTGTGTGTGTGTGTCGGTGGGGTGGGGGTGGGGAGGAAGCCATCCGAGCAGCGCATGATCGGGAGGGACTGCCCGACAGCCAGGCGGGGGATGATGGAACCTGCCGGGGGTCCTGGGGGGCGATGGGAGTTGTAGTGCGCCGCATCCTGGGGCGAAGCAGGGCGAAGTGTGTGTGTGGGGGGGGGGAATGCTCCACATTGCAGACCCGGGCGGGGTGCGGTGGGCAGGCAAAGCGCAGCGGGAGCCCAAGGGCGGAACCTTGGATCCGGCCTGTGGGGGATGATGGGAGTTGTGATGCAGCCCTTCCTGGGAGGGAGGGAGGGGGGTCTAGCCTCTTGCGGGGCCGGGCGGCCCTCCTTGCAAGGCAGAGCCCCCTCCCCTCTCGGGGGGGGGGAGGGCGCGGGCCGCTTTCCTCGCCTACCTTGTACTTGTCGAAGCCGGCCAGCTGCTCGGCGCTCACGTACTCGTAGCCGGCCATGGCGAGCAAAGGGGGGGGGGGCTCGGCGGTAGGTCCGCCCGTCCTTCTGCTTTCCTTCTCGGAGAGGCGAGCTCAGCCTCCAGCCGGATCGCGCCCACCTTCCCTTCCCTTCCCTGCCGCCGCCACCGCCGCCGGGACCAAGTGAGCCCGCCCGCCTTCCTGAATGACTGAAGCGGCGAAGGCGGCAGAAGGCTGTCCCTCGCCGGCTCCCGTAGGGCGCCTCTGGCCACGCCCCCTCTCCCCGCCATCGTCCCCTTGCCGCTCGCCGGCCGAGATCATCCTATCCGTGTCGTCACCCTGCCGGACCGCCTCCTCCCGCCGCCATCTTGGGAGAGGCAGGGAAGCCGGCCGAGGGGGCGGGGCCACGGGCAGAGAAGGAAGGGGAGGGAAGGAAGAGACAGAAGGGCCCCCGCCGCCGCCGCCGCCGCCCACTTGGGCAGTCGGGCTCTGCCTTCCGCGGAGTCCCTGCCTGGGAACTACAAAGCCTAGTTGCAGCAGCAGCGGCTCCGGTGGCCGCTCCTCCATGCCCAGGCAGAAGGCAGAGGAGCGCTGGGTGTGTGTGTCACGTGCACGGCTCGAGAGATGCTCCTGGCCCCAAGCTGTCTGTCTCCCAAGGCCGCGATGACGGAGCCTGCGGGGCTGTTGGCCTCCTGCTGCAGGGGTTAGGGGTTCGACTGCAGCACTGCGGACCAGACTCTGCTCGCGACCTGGGGTTCAAGCCCAGGTAGTAGCCCGGTCCGGCTTCACTCCGCCTCCCATCCTTCGGAGGATGGTCGGTAAAATGAGCAGCCAGCTGGCTATTCAATTCTAACCTGCCAAGAGAGTCCTTAAGCCCTGTGCAGCGGGATATAAGCAGCACACTTTGCTTTTATTTATTTATTTATTTATTTATTGCTCTAAGATCATCAGGAGAGGCCTTCTCTTGGTCTGGCCACTTTCACAGGTGCATTTGGTGGGGGACACATGAGGAAGGCGTTCTCTTTTGCTGTTCCCAGACTTTGGAACTCTCTCCCACTGGAGGCCTGGTCCCCATCTCTGCTGTCCTTCCGCAAGCAGGCAAAAAGGCCTTTTTCTCCAGCTGAGCTTTCCCTCAGTGAGTGGGGCATTTAAATCAATTGCTATCCATTATTGCTTTCATTGTGTTTTTAGCACATTGCCTGTTCCTCATTTCTCCCAGTGGTATTTGTTCCTTTTTAATATTTCTACACTTAGCGGTTTTTTAGCTTCAAATGTTCTCTTTAATGAATTATGCCAGCTTTGTATACTACTGTATAGTAGTTTTCTTCTTAAATACTGTACAGTACTGCCTTTCAGTGATGTAAGCTGCCTTGGGTCCTTTGCTAAGGAGAAAGGTGGGGTATTTTTTTAAAATAAATATTGTTGACTATTGATTTATTCCCATGATCCCCTTCATTTACAGTCAACAGAACATTATATAATTGAGTAAAATATACACTAATGCATTAAATATGAAGGGATAAAAGTTCTGAAAATGTGTATGAAAATTCAAGCCAACAAGTGGGAACGCCATATTCAAGGCGAAGAACAGCCAGGGAGGGAAAGAATGACAAGATATGAAAAAGAACATGCAGAATAGATTTCTTTTTGAGGTTCCTGTAGGGTCAGTATCTTACATTTTACATTATACCTGTCCTGTTGTAAATCAGTAAAGAAGACATATCCTTGCTAGCAAAAAACAAAAAAAAAGTTTCGGAAGGAGAGAGGGCAAGCGTGCAGGGATTGCAGTGTCAGAGCAGAACCAAAGAGACCTGGGTTTCCATCCATACTCGTCCATGGAAACTGTCACTATGCTCATTCCATCCTTACAAGGGAGGCTGGTAATTCAACCCCCGCCCCCTTCCGGTGACTAAAGTGAATCCCATCCCCTTGCCACCTTTTGGAGGCTATTGCTAATATATCTCCAGTACTTTCTGCTTGACTACTAGGGGCTTTGCACCACTTGTTTTGTTGGCCAAACACCGGGGAGTGAAACACAGAACAGCAGGTGGCTCAGGAGTGCATAGCATCAGCCCCTTCTAATACCAGGGTGGGTCTCTGTAAAGGACAATAGGCTGTTCCCATTTTTGTTTTCCGGCCAATTTCAGATTATGTCTAACTTAGAATTGGATGTTTCTACAGGAAACCCAACCATTTAAACACTTCTGTTGAGTTATTCCCCCCAACAACTAACCACAAGATCCTGTTGAGTTATCCCCCCAACAACTAACCACAGAAGCCTCTGTCAGCCTTCAAAACTGCTGGAATAAAGTCAGTGTTGGGCTTGCCTTATATCCCAGTCCTAAGAGCAAAACAATATTATATGGGGGGGTGGAATATGAAATACACACACTCATTGTGTAGAAGAAAACCCCTTCAAATGGAGCTAAGAGACAAAGGCTGTAAAGTTGCATTTCCTTAACACAGATCGAACTCTTGCCTGAAGCCTTAATAAGCAAGTGTCCCGTTAATGAACAGGGCAGGCAGGTTTCGGTTGCCAGCCATACTTGTATGGTCAGAGGTAAGTCTTTAAGTATCACAGGACTCATGTGTTGTTCAGGGCATGAGTGTCATTTTTGCCTCAGTGCTTTTTGCCCAGACGTGCACCTTGCACATCGCAGATGGTTTCAACTGGAAAACTTATCCAGACAAGGACAAGGACAGGTTAAAAATGGTGGTGGAGAAGCCTGGAGGGGAAATGCCATGAAATACTTGCAGTGCTCTGCCCCCCCCCCCCGTTGGGTCATGTCTTGACCAGGCTGCAGAGAGGACAGGTAATGAGAGCAATTCCTCCTTTTCTGGCAAGGGTGGCCTTTCTGGCCGGTTTACAATATGTAAGAAAGTTGCAACAAATAATAATGCTAAGGACAAACAATTGGTTTTTAGCAAAAATGAATGTGTGTGTTATGTCGTTTCAGTCGTGACCAACTCTTTGTGACCCCATGTCTATGTCCAATTTAAAAGTTACTTTAAATCAAATTTATTATTTATTTTATTTATTTGATTTATACACCACAACCATTTAGTAAAAAAGCTTCTTTGGGCAGTTTACATACATAAGAAAAGTACAAAAAGATTAAACAAAATTATTGTTATTTATTTTAGTAAATAAACTAATCAATAAGACCAACATGAGGTAAATAATCATAATCACAATAAAAAGAACAAATAAGCGAATAAGCACAAATATGATAAATCAAAACCATTTAACAATTCAAAATAAGAAATGGAAAAAATAAAGAACTAATAGAAACTAAAAGAAACTAATAGAAAATCAAATCAAATTAAAGACAACAATCAAAGTAAGAAATGCTCCCAATAATAAATGAGGAGGGAGGAACGTGGGATTGGCAGTTACTCTTTCTGTGCAACAGACCCAGAGTCTGGGGCCTGTTTTAGGAGCTCCTAGCACCCCTCCCTTACTAGCCAACCCCTCCTTTGGTCCAGACAAGTACTACATAGCCCATCTTCCCGAGAGCCCCGTCTGGATTCAGGATGGGGACCCGGAAATGCAGCCCTCTTCCCTCCTCTTCGCGCTCCCCCCCCGCCCCTCTTTGAGCCAGGGGGCGTGGCCGAGAGGCAAAGCGAGCTTGGGCCCGCCCTGCCTCTGAGGCGGCCTGCACAGGCATTGGCGGGAGCGTTCTCGGAGGAAGGCTCTAGCGAGCCAATGGAGCATAGAGGAAGGCGGAAGGGCGGCTCCGCCGGCCAATAGGAGCCCGGCGAGGGAAGGGGCGCGCGCGCGCGCGCGGGCAGAAGGACGGTTTCGAACGGAGCCGTGCGGCTGTGAGGGAACCGCCGGGACGAAAAAGGCGGGCTTTTTCCTTCTTTTCCTCCTCTTTCTCCTTCTCGGGAGGGGACCGGCGCTCGACCGGAGGGCCACTTCCAGGCGCGGGCTCAGCGGCGGTGAGTCGCCTTCCCAGGCGGGCTTTCGTGACGGCGGGGAGGAAAACTGAGGGTGTGGGGGGGGTCCTTCTTCGGTGGCCCCGACGGGAGGGAGGAGGAGCCGCTTGGCCGGATCGCAGCGCCTCAGGAGGGCCCCCCTCGGCCGCCGGCAGGGAGGGAGGGAGGCTGCCCCGACCAACGGAGGAGGGAAAGGGAAGGGGGGAGATTGTTCCTCACCCCCCCCCCGCCCAACACACAGAGACACACGCCCCGCAGAGTCTGAAAGTGGAGTCATGGCCACTGGGCTTCTTTTTCTTGAGAGATTGAAACGTTTCGCTGCTCATCCAAACAGCTTCATCAGTCTGAGGAAAGCTAGAAAGTGTTTTTGATTTGTCTGTGTATACTGTAGTTGGAATCACAGCCTGATAAGTGGTAGGCTGTGCCTGAGTGCCCCCACACACACCTCTGTTCACTTTGACCTCTTGTCACCCTGGTCTGAAAGAGGCTCATAAGATGAACAATGGCAGGAATAGACTCGCTAGGTGGACAACAGTCTCAATAGGTCATTAGGTGGACAATGGCCTAAGGTGCTGAAACCCATAAGTATGGGTTGTTAGCTATGACCTTGGTGTTGGTGGTGTGAAGTATTTTTGATTTGTCTGGGTATTGTTGAAATCACAGCCTAATAAGTGGCAGATAGACTGTGCCTGAGCCCCCCCCCCCCACCTCTGTTGAGGGAGGAGGTTTCTATGCTCACATGAATGGCTTCCCTGGCCCCTCTCTCAGTATGTGTATATCCTCCTCTTTGAATGAGTGCCCTTTGTCCTTCAAGTGGAGGTAGGTCACCTGCTGAGTCTGGTCCTGAGCTGTTGCCCCTCCTATGGTGGGCCATCCTCCTGTTTAATGGCTGTTTAGTTTCTCCAATGTAGAGGTCTGCACACTCCTCACTGCATTGGACCACATAGACCATATTGCTCCTTTTGCCCTGCAGAGATTGGAAATGAACCTTATTTTTTTTGAGGGGGGTCCATAGAACACTCGTGGGACTACAAGTCCCAGTAGTCTGCGCTAACGCCAGCTTGGGGACCCCAGGATCGCTTCGTGGCGACGGGTGGTGATGGGCCCTCCTCTCCCTCCACCTGGCCTCTCCTCAGGAGGAGGCTTCAAGGGAGCAATCTCTCCTGCCCCCAAATCCATCTACTACTGGGACGCTGCCTTCTGGGGAACAGGCTCGGTCTCCTGGCCCCAACCTCCATTCCTGGTCTCTTCTGGTGAAGCAGGAGCTCCCTTTGCCCAGGTCGGGGCTCATGGAGGCAGGGTGGTGTCTTTCTGTTCCCTTCCCACCCTTTCCCGTCCCAGGGTTTTGTTTCAGGAGGGAACCAAAGGAGGTGGAAGAGGCCCTTTCCAGAAGACAGGGAGACCCTAGGCTCCGTGAGCAGGTGGCCCAACTTGTACAGAAAGTCTCCCATCAAGGACAGGGGCCACAGAATGGAAGGGACCTAAAGGTGGAGGAAGGGTGCAGGTCCCTGGCAGCAAACCTGCTCTTTCTTCTGAACAAAAATACTTCTGGTTTATAGGTGCTTTGCTGAAGAGATGGCCGACGTTACCCCAAGAAAAAGGAAGCGGAGTTTGGACGGGTGAGGTTTCCATTACCTACCTGCCTACATTGCATGTATTTATTAACTTACTGCCAATCTAACCAGTGCTTGCTCTGGGCAGAAACCTGGGGACCTTGTCAGCTATACCTGTTAGGTTATGCAGCCTTGGGCCCTTCCTCCTCTTTCTGTTCTTCACTATCCCAGTAACAGATCAGTTAGCTATAGAGTTTTTACTTTAACCTCTGTTTATTTAGATGGGCATTTGTGAGATAGTTGTATTCCAATACGTAATGTAGTGTGTCTCCATTCAGATCTTCAGTGGTACCTTTACTTACGAATTTAATCAATTCCAAATGCATGTTCTTAAGTCTAACAACTATTATGTAGAGGTACCGTATCTAAAAAAAATGAAAAAAATAAATAAATAAAAATAAATAATTTTAAAGCATTTGTAGAGCGGACCACATCTAAAATTTGTAAGGTGGCAGTTAAAATGCCAATGGTTTTCTGTTCTTAAGTTGAATTGCTCTTAAGTAGAACCGCTCTTAAGTAGAGGTGCCCCTGTGCTTGGAAAGAATATCTTGGATTCAGAGGTCATGGAATAATGTAGTGTCTCTGTCCTATCCATGCATTCAATCTGAAATGGAACTAATATAGCTGCATTTACTTTGCAGGATGGTAAGAATGAAATACTAAATTTTCTTTTTGTAGCTTGCAGTTTATGCATGGGAATCCTGTGAAAAAACTGATGATGGATTTCACTGAAGAGCTGCCTGTGTCGAAGGGGCCTGCAGGTCACAGTTGCACATCTCCGTTAAAGCAAACATCTGATTTCCAGGATGAAGATAAAGAAAACCAGTACTCACCCCAAAGGTCAACCAAATCAAAGAAGCTTGACATTTCTCCTCTGCAGACAGCTACTGTTCCAAAGGGAATACAGAGACAGCTCTCGCCAAGAATGTCTCCAGAGGCGGGTGCTACTTATACTTCCATTGTGCCTGCCACCTCTTTTTATTGCAAAAAGAAACAGTTTGTAAACATACTGGAAAGGAGGCTGGCAAATGAAAGATTAAGTACAAGAAGTGATGATGGAAACCTCCCTGTTACCAGCAAGACAGAGACACTACAGCTGAAAATGAACACAGCTAGAAAGAGATGCCCTAAATTATCAAAGCGTCCAGCCAGTTTCATGCAGACCAGCTTTTTGCCAAAAATCACAAAAAAAGCCAAAATGGAAATTGTTCCTCCAAAGCCTGTGGGGAAAAAAGAAAATGTTATTTGTTCTGTGGAAAAGAAAATGGAGGCTCCTTTCAGAGTATTAAGCATGAAATTCAAACCAGCGCTGAAACTGCAAACGGGGGCAGCATTCTTTGCCAATGGAAAGAAGGGGCACTCTGGTGCTAAAAAGGGGGTTCAATCCCCGTCATCCCTCCAGTCAGCCAACAGGCTAGAAGGGCAAGAGAAGGAAAGAATTCTGACCAAGCTAGCCTTGCCCAATGGGAGCAATTCAGCTGAATCCAAAAAAGGGGAACAGCATAATGAATTGGAAGATAATGAGACTGTCTGTGAATTGAAACAGTTACAGAAGACGGGGCTCAAGAACTGTCATTCTACCAGTTTGAACGGCTTAGCTCAAAAGGAAGCTGGTTCTGAGATGAAGGTATGCTGAAGCTGGCAGTACTGATATTTACTGGAGTATTTTGAACAGAGGCCCTCTGCCAGGGACTTTGTAATGGATAGGATAATCTTGCAGATGTACTCTAGGACCCCCATATCCACTGATTCATTATCCACTGATTCAATTATCCATGGTTGGCAGAGGAAAAATAAATAATTCAGCAGTCACAAAGCAAGCTACGATCACAAAACAGCAGTTTTGGGGACATTTTGGCGTTCTCTTGTCCACGGTTTTCATTATTCATGGGAAGGCTTGGAACCAATCCCCAGTGGATACTGGGGTCCTACTGTATTTGGATGATACTGCAATTTAGTCACCCCCCCCCCCGTAACAGTAACATTTATTGGGCGGGGAATTGTCCTTTAAAGGGCACTAAATATTACATGTATGATCAACTTAACATCTTGCTGTGTAGTTAGCATCTGACCAAGGGTCCTGCATGTTTTCACAGGTTCTCAATGGCACTCTAAAAGAATACTGTGGCAGTCCCGCCTGGTCCCAAAACTAATTTAAAAGTTATTTAGTTTGGGGGGAAAAAAACTATAGCCAGCTAACAAAATGGGAAGTAATAAAACTACAAAGAATAACATAAAATGTGAGAAACCTTATAAAGGTTTAGGCCAGAAAGATGTCCAACATTTATTAAAGATGGCATTTGAGAGAGTATTCGCCATATGAGCTGCTATAATGGGAAGAGCACTCGCCAGTCTAGGGATAGGCAATTCATTTCAGAATGTACTGGTTCCCAAATGACCTGCACAAGCCCAGGTGATTTTTGGAAGCCTCCAACACAAAGCAGCCAATCACTGACCTTTTTCTGCACCCACACGGAGCTGAGCTCCAAAAAGGAAGCAGGTTCTGATGTCATCTTTGCTCCTCCGTGTTGCTGGCCAATCAGACAGGGAGGTGGGATGATCCCTGTCCCTGCACAGCTCTTGGTTGGCTAGCACCACAGAGGAGTAAAGATGACATTGGCGCCTGCTTCCTTGTTGGAGCTCAACTCTGCAGGCACAGAAGAAGGTCAGTGATTGGCTGCTTGTATGTCAGAGGCTTCTAAATGCCACCTGGGCTCAGACAGCTCATTTTGGAACCACTAGGCTCCAAAACAAATTGCCCATCCCTAGACACGACATAACTAAGTGTATGGGAGGGAACATAACTGAGGCCTTTGAACATTAATGTTCAGAG